>JZKD02S0268527.1:23002-37510 GCA_000966675.3 Picea glauca | reverse complement strand
ACTTGATATGGGGGAGGATGTAAGGTCTTCATCTAAATCATGGGCGTGAATACCTTCTCCCAAGTCCTCAAGGAGACAAAACTTAGGGTTTCTTTGGCACCCAATTTGGGAAGTTGGATGCCTTGGGCATGCGAACAGGCCAAGTGGATTTCACAAGTATGAAGTGACCAAGAGATTGGGGTGCACTGGCATGAGGGGTCCACCAAGTTTGGGCATGTTGATCCCAAGGGGAATGATGGTTAATGAGCACATGGGTTTGTTTGGGAGGCTGCGTCCGCGAAGGGAAATGATGATTTTTTTGGGATATTGGGTCCATGAAGGGGTGTGAGAATTCGTTTGAACACATGGGTTCATGAAGGGGTACACCACCCCCAAAGGACATGACAGTTCATGGTGGTGATCTTTGGAGTCACTATAAGAGAATAAGGGCGCACAACCAAGGGAGATTGGAAGTGTGAAATGTTGTTCAATACTAACAGGGGAGGGTGAATCAATATTTATTTTTTCACATTTTAATAAATTTTGATTATTTAAAATTATTAACCATGACAATTGATCAAAAATAAAGTATAGTACACAAAAGTTTAAATGTAACATTCATAAAATTTATATTTCTTTTACAAGATACAACTTGTAGGAGACACCAATATCCCTTCTTTTGATCACCTACTCAAGGATACAACGATCCCTTCTTTTCAAGCACCAAATTTAGGAAGCTACAACTCCCTGTAGATCAGGCTCCACGGGGTATTCACTCCATGAACTTGTGACACAACTCCTTCATTTGTAGGATATTAAAGAATACCCTTGATTTCACTAGATATCGGTAAATATCTGCTAAAATTATTTTGTTGAACCCCCCTTCCAATACATATTTGCAATAAAATAAACCCCTATTTTCACTAGATACCCCATTTTATATCCCCTAATACCTAAAATCCCCTTGAGACCCTACACCCCCCCCAATACTTACAATATATTGACTTTATTATTTACAATTAAAAAACCCCATTTATGAATTGAAGTGATAAGATATTGGTCAACAAGGTGATGCCCTTGTGTTAGGATCCAACCTATAGAAGAATCCAATCCTTTGTTTTCAAGAAAAAACTTGAGGAATATGCAACTCCCTATTGTTCGAGCTCCAACCCATAAAGGACTCCAATCCTTTCTTGCACTTCCTTTCCACCCTCACTTCATGTGTATGTTTCTGGTTTCAAATTATTTCTTAGACTCTACTTCTGTTTAGATCTTCTGAATTAGCTCACATAGACCCTTTATTCTTCACCATATTTCTCAGTTTATATAGTCTTCCAAAATGTTATAACATTTAACCAATGTGTCTCTTTGTAAAAGAGAAAATGAACCAATGTTCCTTTTAATTTTATTAATGTTGTTTTAATAAAAAAATTATTCCTTTATTATCATCTTTAAGTAATCCGGTGAACTTGGTTCCTCTTAAAAATCTCATTAATAAATAAATAAATTAAGAATCATATTCTCAATTGGCACTAGTAAGCCACAGACTTTTCATGGGATGTTTTCCTTCAAACGATAACATATTTCAAGCTTTTAATTAGCTCTCTAGTGCATTTCCTGTATTAAAATAGAGTATTCGACGCTAATTCATGCCCCCCTTTTTCCATAGGACCAAGTGTTGTGACCACCAGATAGACACACAAGGTGCAAGGCCTATTCTATACTCTAGCCTGAAGACACCATTTTTTATTTACCAAGTGACCACCCCCTATAACCAAGTGATATCCCGGTTATCACTTTAAACCATCACATTCCATATGATGTTGGCCTATGACTGAGAGTGAACTCTCACAATGGTAATCTTGGAATTTAAATAGATCAAGGGTTCGAACTTGATCAACCATTGAGTGGATGGTCTAGGCTTATCTGGGCGCTTTAAAAAAATCAACGGTTAGCTTTTAATCATCCGTTGAGTGGACGATCCTCATTGATTTCTTAAATGAAATATGGCCCTGAGATAATCCCAAGACAAAATGCGATAACACATAACGTTGACATGTGGTTTATTAAATTTTTCATAATTAAATTTTTGTGTCTTCCCTTGCCACTTATCCTTCGTGCTATTCCAAACATGAATTGATTAGGGTCATTCGATCGTGCTCTCATTTTGATCCAACATTCAAAAATAAAACATCATCATTCTTCATCATTCACTGTCAATCCCTCTCTATTCCCCCTTTATCTAATCATATTCTTTCTATGAATGGATGTTAGTAACATATTTCAACATAAAGTTTTGTTGGGATAATGATATGAATACATGGACATTATTCAAGATCTCATATGAGTTTTCTGTAATTTTTTTATGATCCTGTGTTGACGGTTCCCGACACTTTGGTCGAGTGATATAGAAATCTAAATGTGACTCCTGGTGATTTCTTGCATTTTTATCACACCTATAACGATGATCAAAGCATCGATCCTTACAATAAAAAGAACGATTGAAACCTTCAGTTGCTCAAACCTTGTATCAGGAGTAAGCTTATTTCTCTGCAAGCATGATAGACATGTTGTATTTCCCGGATCATTGAATTTCCAAATATTATTAATGTATGCATTTCATTCCTTTTCACATTAATCCACCATTGTATTACAGTTTTAAATTCATATTTGCACAGTGGTTTGTTAACAATGTTTCCAATTCATATTTGTAGATGCATACCCATAAGATATTGACACTTCATGGGTTTGTCAATGCCATATTTACCCCTTTTGACATCAATGGCATACCAACATTATGTCTCAATGACAATACAATATTATCCCTCTTTGACATCAATGTCAACTCCATAACTCCATGTTCAACATTGATCATATTGAGCCTTCTTTGACTTCCATTCCAACCTCATAACACCATGTCCAACATTCCCATGGATCCATATTTGATTATCCATTTATAATTATGATCATATTGACCCGCCTTTGACATCAATGCCAATACCATAACACCATGTCCAACATTCTCCCCCTTTGGAATTGATGGAAACAAAGTAACAACCCCTTTTCAATCTTAACTAGGTTTTACTGTTTATTCTTCCCCTTTGACAACAATGACATAAAATATATGTCTTTTCTCCCATTGAGGTTATACTCCTCCTTTCCATGTACTCCTTTTCTGATGAATCTCGTGCAATTTAATTAGATATGGAGATTACCCCATTTTTTGTCTCAGGTTTTCAAATGTACTTGTAGGAAAGGGTTTTGTGAATATGTCTACAACATGTTCTTTAGTATCCACATATTCCAGTTGAACAATTTTTAGAGAAACCTATTCCCTTTTAAAATAAAATTTAATTGTGATATGCTTGGTTTTTTAGTGCATGACAAGATTTTTATAAATGTTTATAACATTGGTATTGTCAGAGTTAATAAGAATTGGATGATCATACTTTGCTTGTAAATCTTCTAGAGTTTGTTCCATCCAAACAACTTGAGTGTAGTAGGAGGAAACAAAAATATATTTAGCTTCTTCTATATATAGTGATATGGAGGGTTTATTTTTACCTAGCCATGAGACAAGACATTTTCCTAGGAATAATTCTCCTCCAATGGTGTTCTTTATGTTATCAATACTTCTTGCCCAATCTGCATCAATATATGTAGTTAATGTGAAGTCTTCTTCTTTTGGATACCATAATCCAAAATCCAAGGTGCCTTTGAGATATCTAAAAATCATTTTAACTGCCTTCATGTGTCTCTTTAGGTGAAAATTGAAATATGTCCACTACTCCTACAACTTGCATGATATCTGGTGTTGTTTTTGTTGCATATAATATGCTACCAATAATTGATTTGTACATGGTTTGTTCTACTTTTAGCGATTCATCACATTTGGTTAGTTTTCATCCTATAATCATAGGTGTGGTCATAGGTTTGCAATCTTCCATTTGAAATTTCCTCAACATTTATTTAATGTATTTGGTCTGAGATATGAATATGTCTTTTTATGATTGTGAGACTTGTAAGCCCAAGAAGAATGCCAATTCACCAATCATTGACATTTCAAATTCTTTTTACATTTTTTAGCAAATTTCTTTCTTATAGGGTTTAAATTACTTCCGAAGATGATATCATCCATATATATTACAAAAATAATCATATTCTGATTTACAATTTTAATGTAAAGATTGTTGTCAGTAGATCCTTTTTTGTATCCTTGATGTTGTAGATGATTATCAAGCGTTGAAAACCATGCTTTGGGAGCTTGTTTGAGACCATACAATGCTTTATTTAATTTACATACATAGTCTTGATTCTCTGATAACAAAAATCCTTCAGGTTGTTCTATATAAAATTATTCCTCTAAATTTTCATTTAAGAATGTTGATTTGACATCCATTTGATATATTTTAAAGTTTTTAAAGCATGCAAATGCCAAGAACATTCTAATAGCTTCTAATTTGGCTATTGGGTCAATGTTTCCTCAAAGTCAATACCTTCTACTTGAGCATATCCTTTGCACACTAATGTTTTTGTTTTCCTTATAACTTGACCATCTTCATTAACTTTATTTTGTTAAATTCATTTGGTCCCTACCACATTTTTGTCTTTTGGTCTTGGGACTATCTCTGAGGTCTTATTTTTCTCTATTTGATCAAGCTCTTCATTCATGGATTTGATCAAGTCTTCATATTTTCTTGCCTCTGTAAATGTTTTTAGTTCTATTAGTGAGATCATTTCTTGTTCTGATTCATATGTTATCCTTCTTCTTGTTTCAATTCCAACACTTTTGTTTCTTATGATTTGACTTTCAGGATGATTTCTTTGTACCCTACTTGATGGTTATTTTGTATCTTGTCTTAGGGATTCTTACTCTTATTTTAATTCTTCACTTTGTGATTATTATTCTTGTATTTATTCAATTTCATCATCATCATCATCATCATCATCATCATCATTTCTTCTTCTTTCATTAAATTTTGAATTATATTGAGATTTGATTCTTCTTGATTTTAGATCATCCACTTTTACATTTTTGCTTTCCACAATTTTGTGCAGCCTCGGGTTATAACATTTGTATCCCTTTTTTTTGGATGAGTAACCAATACATATGCCTTCATATGATCTGGAATCAAATTTCCTAGGTTATCATCATCTCTCTTTATATAACATTTTCTCCCAAAGACTCTAAAGTGTTTGGCTGATGTTGGTTTGCCAAACCACAACTAATGTGGTGTCTTGTCATGGTTGACTCTAAGTTGTGCTCTATTAAGTATTTATAAAATTGTATACATTGCTTCTCTCCGATATATATATGGGAGTCTGGCTTCATTTAACATAGTTCTGGCTACTTCTTGAACAATTATATTTTTCTTTTCATCAACTCCATTTGTTGAGGATTTGTTGGAGCTAAAAAGTGTTTTTTAATTCCATGAATTTCACAAAAAAATTTGAACTTATTAGAGGTAAATTCCCCTCCATTATCTGATCTTAGGCACTTGATTTTGAGATCGGACTCATTTTCAACATGTGCTTTGAATATTTAAAATTTTTCAAATGCTTATGATTTTTCTTTGAGAAAGTATACCCAAGTCATTCTTGTATAGTCATCAATGAATAAGATGAATTAATGTTCACCTTGTATGCTTTTAGTTCTGGTATATCCACAAAGATCAGTATGGACAAGTTCTAATGGTTTTGATTTAGAGTATTCATTTGTCTTGAATCTTACTTTTGTATGATTTCCATGTTGGCAATGTTTACAAACAAAATTGGAAGGCTTTGTAATATTTGGTATATATTTCACAGCTTCCTTTTTACTAAATTTTATCAAATTATCAAAGCCTAAGTGTCCCATTCTTTTGTGCCATAACCAACTTTCATCTACTTGACCCATGCATCATTTTTATTCTTTTGCTATGTTTAAGATATATACATTGCTTGGTGTCCTTGGTGCAATAGCCACTAATTTTCCTGAACTTTCTTTTCTAATTTCACATTTTTTAGAGTCAAATATGAGTGTGTGTCATTGATCACATGTTTGGCTCACACTAGAAAGATTAGGATTCCAATTCTCAACTAATAAACATTTTCTTTTTTAGATATGTATTTCCCAAACTGGTTGTACCCTTTCCAAGTATCTTGGCAGAGACATCATCTTCAAATGTAACCCTTCCTTTTTTTATCCTTTTCAAACTGAGAAATTTGTCTTGATCTCCTGTCATATGATTTGAACATGCACTGTCAACATACCATTGGATTATTTTATTTTTATCATATAAGGCTACCTTACACTCTGTCTCCTTTTCCTTCCATGTCTTTTTATGTTTTTCTTCTTGAATGTTGGAAGTCTTCATGGGATGCTTTGGTAGTCTACAATCACTAGCTTTGTGACTATAATTGTTTCATTTGTATCATTCAACATTGTAATCTTGTAATGGAGATAATGAATTATAGTTTATATTCCCTTGTTTATTATTATTCATGTTGTTATTATAACCATATCCTTGAACACTTTTATGATTGTTCTTTCCATAAGCTCTACAATGTAATGCTTTATTCCCAAAATTATTTCAAGAGAAGCAATAACCAAGAAAGGGATGTTGATATCTTTTGGGGGGAGTTCTTCTTGTAGTTGTATTCTTTCTATATTCATTTTATTTTGAATGGAGAGATGATTTATGTTGATTAGAATGAGTCTTTATGTTTCTTTCTTCCTTTTTGAAAGAGATCTGAAGGGAAGTTGCATAACTATTTGGACTTTTATCATATTTTTGTGTTGTAGTGTTTGAGCCTTTATCAAATTTATTTTGATCATACCCCAGTCCTGACTTATTGGTAGATGGTCTTTGATTGTTAAGAATATCATTCATTATTTTTTAACTTTTTTCAAATCTTGATTGGTTATTTCCTTTCTCAAGTTCCTTTTTAAGAAGAACAATTCTAGCCTCTATCTTTTCACGGTCTTTTTTCTTTTCATCGAGTTGTTTACTTATGACCTCTTCAATTCTTTTAGCTTTTTGGGGTTGAGTCTTCAAGTCAATAATGAATTTGTTTTGTCTCCTTGATGGTTTTTGAAACTTCCTTTTCTCTTTATTTTTGTTTTTTCTTCATATACTAATAATTGTTCTCTTAATGATTTATTCTTCCTTTTATATTTTCTCAGTTCTTTGAGAGCACTAATAAGTTATTCTTGAAGGTATACTTTTCCTTAAACTTCATAGTTTCCACTATTATCCTCAGTAGAATTAATTTGAGTTTCTATGCACATAAATAGAAGTGTTGTCTTATCATCTTCACACATGTCAAATGAACTAATGTCTTCTTTAGAGTACATTTTTTTCTTTTTCTTTTTTTATAGAATTTCTTCTTATTTCTAGTTCTAACCTTTTTATATGATTTATGGTTAAGATTTTATTCATCATCACTATCCTCCTGTTTTGGATCAGGACACTTGGAGGAACAATTCCCAACTTTGACACAATTGAAACATTTGAGGGGTAACTTCCCTTTTTATTTCCTAGACCCTTTCTTGAGTTGCCTTATAAAGTTAGCCACTTCTTCATCTGATATGTCTGAGTGATTTTCATTTGGTACATGCTCATGGTGCTTTGTTGCATTTGAGGCTTTGAAGGTTGTTTCCCCTTTTTATGACCTTTCTTTCCTTGTTCTCATTTCATAGGCTATAAGAATCCCATGAAGTTCATCCATTGTAAGTTCGTGAAGGTTTTCTCGATATTCCAAGGTAGATACCTTGGAATAATATATCATTGATAATTATCTCAACACTTTTTGAACAATAATTGTCTTCTAGATCTTCTCCCAGAGCTCTGATTGAACTAACAATTTCATCCACTCTTTGAACATATTCTACAATGTTTTCTTCCTCTTTGATTTTCATACCTTCAAAATTTCCTCTATATCTTTGAAGTTTTGCTTGATTGACTTTGGCATCTCCTTCATATATGATTTGAAGTTTGTCCCAAATTTATTTTGTTGATTTACAATGCATCACTTTTACAAATATAGAGTTTGCTAATCCACCCATAATTTCATTAACATCCCTTGAATTGTCATTATAGAGTTTCTTTGCAACAACATCTGAAGGTGGAGTAGGTGGTGATTTTTACCCATTTACCATAGATAACCAAACATCACATCCAAGAGACATTAGATAACTTCTCATTCTTATAACCCAAAATTCATAATCATTTCCTTTGAACAATGATGTTATGTTAGAGGACATCCCTTCTTGTTGATCCATTGTGATTTCTTAGAATCCGTCTTCAAGTGGTTAGACTGAGGCGAGGGAACTTGCTCCAATACCAATTGTTTAAATGTTGTGTTGGCATGTTTTACAGGAAACGTATTCTTGTCATTGATGGAAAGTACAACAATGAAAATGGCTTAAGTATAGGAAGACTATGCTAGGTGGGCACCGGAAGTCTTTTGGGAAGACGCAGCAGAGCAAGCTCGATAAGATCAGAAGAGATAGTGCAGAGTATGCGTGTTTGTCATTGATGGCAAAGATCATGACTAGTATCATAGGGATAATGGCATGGAAATGGAAAGTTCAACAAGTGATCGTTGGATCCCATTCAGATGCGTAAAATCCAGAATTCAAGGAAGCAACTCACGACAGAAAATCGTGAAATGCAAAACCACGACTTAATCTCCATTTTAGAGTTTCGGATACCGGGGGTTGGAGGAGTCAAGAGTCGAGACTCTTCATCATAGGAGTCCCGAAGTTGCAAAATGTGAAATGCTGAAATCCCAAAACATGCACATCAACAAAGAATCCATTTCAGATTTTCAGATACCAGGAGTTGGAGGTGTCAAGGAAACTCACGATAAGAATGATGAAATCACGAAATGCGAAACCACGATGTTTCGAAGTTTCGGATACTGGGAGTTGGATGAGTCAAGAGTCGAGACTCTTCATCATAGGAGTCCCAAAGTTGTGAAATGTGAAATGTTGAAATCCGTAAACATGCACATCAAAAAAGACTCCATTTCAGAGTTTCGCAAACTGGGAAATCAAAGATCAAAGGAACTTTAACCTTTGAAGTAGTGAACCTCGAAATCCCAAAAAAGGCACATCAACAAAGACTCCATTTCGGAGTTTCACAGACCGGGAAATCAAATATCAAAGGAACTTTAACCTTTGAAGTAGAGAACCCTGAAATCCAAAAACAGGCACATCAACAAAAACTCCATTTCGGAGTTTTGCAGACCGGGAAATCAAAGATCAAAGGAACTTTAACCTTTGAAGTAGCGAACCCCAAAATCTCGAAACAGGTACAACGAAGGCCTGTGAAGTTTTGAAATCACGAAAATATATCGACCGTTGGGTCCATAGGACACGTGGTGAAAGACCATCATTTCGCTGACTGGAAAGTCAAAGGAACGGGGTTCCCTAACCTCTCGAACTCGCGATATGCGAAATCATGAAATAATCCTAGTCGTTGGATCAAGGAAAAATTTGGGCCATCAGACCTAGGAAGTGAATGTGGTAGACCATGTCAGTAAGGATAGGTGGAAGCCTATGTCAGAAAGGACACATGGCACAATCATATAAGGACAAGTGTCAAGTTTATTTGGCATTTCAGGAACCTGGAAATCACAATTCTGAGTGACATGTGGCAGATACATGGATCATGACATGTCATCGAGTGACATCATTCCAGGAATTTAGTTTCAAGAGTTTTAGCATCAACTCTTCCCCAAAGTCCTGAAAGTTAAAGTTCCGGGGTGGAGGATAGCCATCCGATCACCACGAATCATGGACCGTTGATCTGAAGAGCGAAGCACTCAAATGATTAGCGAGTGGTCATAGGCTATGGTCACATCGTCGAGAGTTGGAGGAAGACACTAACAACTAAAATCCATTTTGAACATCGTGACTTGGGGAGTCGAGATGCCTCACAAAAGGAATTCGCAACATGTGAAATCGTGAAATACTGAAATGTGAAAAACACCTTTTGGTGTACGTTTCGGATACCGGGAGTTGGAGTGTCGAAAGACTTCACCACAGGAATGCCAAAATGTCGAAATGTTGAAATGCGAAATGGCGAAATCAACGCGAGACCCTATTCTTGTAATCCAATGGTGTTGGATACTTGGAAATCTGATCAAAGGGCTACTGTTGCTCTTCATAGTTAATAGATCAGCTACTATTCAGTTAGCAAAACTGAATCATGACTCTTGGAAATTTGGTGATTCAGTTGCTGATGCGTTTTCTTGGAGGTTCACAGTGTAACTGTTAGAAACAACTGATGGTTTCTACCAGAGGACTCGGAGAGACTTCACGGTGATCGCCAAAGAAGATGAAGAGTCTTGAGGCATCTTCTAGTGGCATGAAGACTGTTCATAGAGGCTATTGACAGATGTAAGACCATTGGAGCCTGGAACTGCAACAAAGGGAATGAGATCGACTGTGACATAGAAGACGAAGAGTCTCAACTGCTGGAGAGGCTAAGGAATCTCGGCATAACACCCAGTGATGATGGATGCATGGGTTTAACTGCTAGAGAAGTTGAAGAGTTGTAATGATGATCAGGCAGAGCACTTGACATGGGGAGAGCATGCAGAAGCATTGTGAATAGAGGATGCAGAAGATGCACAGAGAGAATAAAAACACAGAACAAAGAAGAGATTGGGTGTTGTTGAGAGTGATTCAGGCATCTAGAAGGAGGCAGTGTGCAACAGTTGAAATACATAGAAGAGGAATGGTGCATTGAATGGACATGGCTCACAAATCATAAAAGGCAGAAGAACAAAAAGTGCAAGGATGTGTGCAGGAAGATAGTGAGGCAGACAGAGTAGGGTAGTGTAGCAGAACAGTGATGAGACTGGTAAGCCATTGATGAACATTATATCACTGTAATAAGTTTCAATAACAAAGATTGATATTTCAGGGTGGTAGGGAGGTGTTAGGGAGGATTGTTGTCCTCAAAAGTTCAAGTGGGTGCTTAAACACAGGGAGTTTTAGCTTCCATATGGTTGTCGCTAGAGAAACCAAGGTGGTAGGGTGGTCCAAGGGAGAACATTGGTTCTCTGATATATAGGTTGGTTCCTAGTAACTGGAAGTTGGTGCTCCCATCCAGTTGGTCCTGAAACTCTTAAGAAGTTGGTCCTTCCATCCAGTTGGTGCTTCCATCCAGTTGGTGTTGGAACTCTTAAGGAGTTGGTGCTTCCTTCTAGTGGGTTCTAGAGAAACCAGGGCATTCGTGCCTCCTTCTAGTCGGTGCTAGAGAAACCAGGGAGTTGGTGCTTCCTTCTAGTGGGTGCTAGAGAAACCAGGGAGATGGTGCTTTCTTCTAGTGGGTGCTAGAGAATCCAGAGAGATGGTGCTCTCAGCAAGTAGCAGGTTGCAAAACAGAGGTTGTAGACTCATTATGAGTTGGTGCTCATAAGTGTGATAATGTACAGAATCTAAACATTACTTATCATATAAAGAAGAAGAGGTTTTTACCCTTTCTGGGTTTCCTCAGGAAACATATGTCTCTGTGTATCTCATATGTGTGAATGATGTTGAATGTTCTATTTCTTACTTCCCTGCATTATTGTGATTGTGATTGAGTGCTCTGTAAAGAGTTTAAAATAAGAATAATTGTTTAAGCACAGTAACAACTGATTTACCCCCCCCCCCCCTCTCAGTTGTCCACCAATTGGTATCAGAGTCGGCCCCTTTTATCTAAGGCTAGATCCTAGAGCTTAAAAATGTCAAGCCATGAAGGAAATTCAACCTATAAGGCCCCTCTATTCAATGGAACAAACTTCACCTTCTGGAAGGTTAGAATGAGAACATACCTAATGGACTTAGGTGCTGATGTTTGGGATGTAGTAGAGACTAGATACATAAATCCTGTTGTGCTAGCTTTCAAGGATGATAAGTTAGAATTTATCTTTAATGCTAAGGGAATGAATGTTATCTTGAATGAACTTGCAAAAGATGAGTTTGTAAAGGTGATGCATCTTCAAACTGCCANAGAAATGTGGGACAAACTCATTAGCAGTTATGAAGGTAATGAGAAGGTAAAAGATGCCAAGATTCAAACCTACAGAGTATAGTTTGAAAATCTACAGATGAAATAGGATGAAATGATTGGGAAGTATTTTTTGAGAGTTGAAGAACTAGTAAATGCAATGAAAGCACTTGGTGAAAAAATTGAGAAACCCTCTTTAGTTCAAAAAATTTTGAGATCTCTGTGAGATAGGTTCAACCCAAAGGTCTCAGCTATAGAAGAAATTAATGATATAAAGGCTTTGGATTTTGATCAACTTCTAGGAACGTTGACTGCATATGAAATGAGGATAGTTACAGATAAACCCACCTCTAGAGAAGCATCATTTAAAGTAGATAACAATGAAGATTCTGAGCCTGATGAAATTGAAGAAAAATTCATGAGAATACTAAAGAAAGGATCAGGAAAGTACCAAGGTAAGTTTCCCTTCAAATGTTTCAACTGTGGTAATATAGGTCATTTTGAAAATAAATGTCCACACAAGAAACATGATCAGAACTCTGAAGTTGAAAAGAAGTTCAAACCTAAGAGATTTGGAAGAAATAAACATTTATGTGTAAACAATGGTAACTCTTCAGAAGACACAGATAGTGACTCCTTGCGTGAAGATAAGGACAATGACTTCATGCTTATGGCCCAAGATGATTATGATAATAAAATAACAGGAAATGAGGCTACTGAAGAATAAGTTGTGGTTGATATGGAAGGAGAACTGATCAGTGCACTGGAAGAGATTGACAAACTCAGAATTAAGAACAGAAAGAAAAAACAATTGCTGATACAATTCGAGAAAGATAGTAGACAGCCCGATGAAGACTTTGCCCTGCTAAAAGTGGAATTAGAAGAGGAAAATAAAATCAAGGACATTCTGAAACAACAACTATCAGAAAAGAAGGAAAGATGTAAAGCTATGGAAGAAGAAGTAGTGAAAAATAGGAAAGAGTTGGAGAAGTTTCAAGCCTTGTATCATCAGAATCTGTCAAGTATCAAAGCCTTAGAAGGATTAGCCACCATTGTGAATCAACAAAGGAATCCAAAGTTGAAAACAGGGTTGGGTTATGAAGAGGGATCAATTAGTGGTCATCCAAGCAACAAAGACTTCATCAAGTTTGTCAAATCTACAACCAATGACGACGACAAACCTACAGAAACAAAGGAAGATAATCAACAACCTAGGAGGAGTAAAGAAAAAGGTTCCATAACTGAATCTATAGAACAAGGAAATAATACACTCCCTTCTCAAGGAAATCATTAGCATGGAAGAAATCTATTTGCTCAAAGAAGACAACCATTTTCCAGGTACAAAGAATTTTTCTATGGATATTGTTTCTACTATTCTAACTTTGGTCACAAAGATGTAAATTGTTCCTTAAGACTTACACATAAGCAATTAAGATTTCCAAGGAATAAATATCTACCACAACAAAGAATGATACAACCAAGTAACAAATAATCACAGATTGCAAATTGCCAAATTAAATCTAGAGACATGCAACTAAGGAGGTCAAGAAATAATAAACTGTCAATGAGTAGACAACGCTGCAACAATAACTTTGACCTATTGAACAATGAGATTGAATGCTATAACTGTCACAACTTTGTCCACAAAGCTACAAAATTCCATCTGAAGAATTACAAACCAGATCCAAGGATAAAGTTCTTAGATAGAAAGGCCAACACATGGAAAAGGAAAGATAGTGAAAAAGGTGGTCTAGCACTTTCAACTCAAAAACAAAAGGCCTTTGGGAATATAGACAGTGGATGTTCCAAGCACATGACTAGAGACAAGGATAAGCTTCTATCAATAAGTAAAAGAAAAACAGGAAATGTGATCCTTGAAAATGATGAACCAGGTAAAATCAAGGATAGAGGGATGGTGAGTTTGATTAATGTCAAAGTATATGCCCAGTACATTATGCTTTTGGATGGTCTGAAACATAATTTGCTCAGTACACGTCAAAAGTGTGACAGAGGAAGTGAAGAGTTGTTCACGTCCAAAGAGTGTAAGGTAAATGTAAACTCAGTACAAGTGGTGAATAAAGGCATAAGGAAAATTAATGATGTTGATATTGAATCCTCCCTTGTAAGTAAAGAATAAGACACAGATACAATAATAGAGTGTTCAGTTAGCATCTATCCCATGGAAGAAGTAGAAGAAGAATCATGTCATAAGATGGAAGCTGAAGTTTTGAAGGTTGAGAAGTCAAACACCCAAAGCAAGTTCTTAAACAACTCCATGACCCTGGATAAGCTCTTGGATAGTCAGAGATCACCAAATGACAAATCTAGTATTGGATACAACAAGGAAGAAATCAGTACTCCTAAGAAACCTGATACAGGTCCTTCGTCTGTGAAAAAGAAAAGCAGGTGTGAGAGTGGTTGTAGCGATTTTTTCTTGTGATTGAATATGTTCATAAAAGCCTTGGATTGTATGCATCATGGAAGAAAAATGAAATTGCAGTAATAGAGATCGATGAGAATCAATGGGGAGATCCAAGGGTTA
>JZKD02S0268516.1:0-20647 GCA_000966675.3 Picea glauca | reverse complement strand
CCATTCATCAATATCACAATTATCCAAGTAACTTTCTTTGTGGCTCACTATCTTACCAAGTTAAGGGCACTAGGTATTTCACCAAAATGGATCTCAACTCTAGGTATCATCAAATTTGTATGGAGCCATGTGATGTATGTGTTGGCCCTTTACCAAGTTTTGGGAGTTTCTTGGTCATATTGACCTATTTTGGGACTTCAATAGCCTGTTGAAGGAGAAGCTCAAGACGAAGCGGAGATCATGGGATCTCGGCCCCCTTTTGGGCCCCTTTTTGTGTTTTTGGGAATATGTAACATGAATGTGATGTCGGCCCATGGTTTTACCCATGTGTAGGCATATTTTGTAATATATATATATCTAGGCCGTATAGAGGAGTAGTAGAATAGTGCATATATGTGATGTGAATGTATGCTAAGTGTTAGTAGTGCTTTGTGCATGACTGTAAGAGACTTGCAGAGCTAGGTGTAGGTCCTTATAAAAGATTGTGGAGGGCTTAGTGTTGTAACGCAAGGAAGAAGGATCTAGCGAGTTGCACAGATCTTTTTTCCTGTGCAGAGTAAGGGTTTTGAAGGGTTTGTGCTTGTAACCGATTGAATGAAGACAATAAAGAAGAAGAGTTGGTGGACGTAGCCCCAGGGTGGGGGTGAACCACGTAAAAACTGTGTTATGTTCTTTGTGCTTTGTCTTGATGCATTCACATGTTATTTCCTAAGTGCTTTGATATGTTTAGATAGATCTACTTCTACTTTGTGCTTATGATATGTGAGAATATTAGATATGATCAAGATAGTCATGCTTAGTTCTTGATATGCTCATTCTGATCCATTTATATGATAAGTTCTTAAATACTGTAGATTAGTGTGAATGTTGTGAAGCTCTGTTTTATCAACGAAGTGAATAGTGATTTCATATCAAGGGACTGATGGTGCTAAGAGATGTATTAAGTGTTCTAATCACAGATCTGTGTCCCAGCTAAGGTTGCAGACACCTGAGTCTTGCAACCACCCCTACCTCTACCTCAGGTGAGACTTCATCTGATTCACAGGTGTTGCCAAAAGGGTCGGTAGTTAGGGCTTTGTTGGTGTGTTATTGTAGCATTGAAACCTACATGTTCCCCTATGCCAATAAATGGTTCTATTGTCGGGACATGAAGCTGTGATCGCTGGGAACTAAGAAAGAAGAAGCTTTGTGCAAAGATTCATCTTGAAATTGTGTAAGCTCTGTTCATAGATATGTGCCCCAGTGTATAGTATTCTACTTGACATATAAATCTTTGTGCTAAAGAAAGAAGCCTGATATAAAGAAAGGATATCATATCTGAAGAAAAGAGGTAAGATCTGGAAGCTTTGTGCCCTAAGAAAGGTAAAAGTGGGAATTATTGATTAAAAAGAGGTAATATCTACAAGCTCTGTTCTCTAATAAAGATAAGAATAGTTAAAAGTTTTAGATCTGGAAGCTTTGTGCTCTATAGAAGTAAGATAAGTGGAAATTTTTGTTTCTAGAGTATCATTCTAGGTATGTTTAATAGAGTCTATCCTAGCTTGAAAACTAGGGAATTAATAGATGAAAGAAGGTTTGATATGAGTAGATCTGATAAGAATAATGAAAGATATGTTATACATATGCATATAAAGAATGTTTGGACTAACAAATGGATGTAGGATCCCAAAATGTTTTTATTTCATGTTAGCTCCTGAGATCCTAGTGTGCAGTATAGAAGAGGATGGGGATCATTTAAAAGAAAGAGAGGATTAACCCTCTATTACAGTTGCAGAATACCGGGACATCTGGCTAAGGAATGCCCAGGTGGAAGACCTAGTTGCCTCTGTTGTAAATATCTAGACCATGAAGTGTTGGATTGCCCCAGACTGATTGCTAATATTGAAGGAATGAATCTAAATCAATAAAACCCTAAGGTATCACTAGAGGCTATAAAAGAACACCAGGAAGAATCAAAGAAAATATTGCTACAAATGAGAGAAACCTTGAATGACCACCGACATGTCAGATTATTAAAGATCTTTAAAGAAAAGGAATGCATCGAAGCAAGAATAGGAGACTTCGACATTGACTGTGTTCTAGATGAGGAAACATAGTTGAATATCATGACAAAGAGAACATGGGAAGCTATAGGAAGGCCTGCTATGATTCCTTCATTAGGAGGAATAGGGTTATTCAGAGGAAAACTGGTAAACCTGTGTGGAAGGCTCGCTCAGATACCTATGACCGTCAATGGAACTTCGACGAAGGAAGATTTTGATATTATTAAATTTGTTGAAGACCATGCCCTGTTTACCATGTTAATAGGAAAACCTTGGATTGACAAAGATCAAGATAAACGAAAGAAAGAAGAAGAAGTTTTGTAGTAGAAGAAACAAGAATTAAAATATTTCATGACCAAAAGGATCACACACTTGATCGAAGAACAGGAGAACAGATTGAAGATGTTTAACATTAGAAACCTAGATGTTGAAGCTCCAAGAACATTAGAAGACTCATGGGAGACTGAAGTACCTATCTCAGATAAAGAAGAGGTGTTACCCCTGATTCCTAGGAGAGAATTGAAACAACGCAAAGTAACTAAGACCACAGAATATAAGAATCAGAGTGGAAAATGAACTAACAAGATGAAGCTCACTGGAAAGAAGGCTAGAAAGAAAAGTAAGAAGAGAGCTAAGTTGCAGAAGGTTCCAGAAGGAACTTCGTAGAGAGAAAATTTGCAGAATTGGAGCTTCGTTGGGATATCATAACTGCGACACATATAACTTTGTCATGGTGAAGCAATATAGTTGTTGGGGATATTATAACCATTCGATCGACACTCCGAACGGGAAGAAAGGAAATAAAGTTCCATCATCAAACCGTTAGACCGTACCATAATGAATCAAACAAGAGTTAATGGAGGCTCATAACCGTTGCAAGTGAACCGTTGTCGACTTCCCTACTTATCCTATCGCGCCATGCACAGAGAACACTTTTGTTAACTGAGAATTTGAAGCCCACATACTAAGTGAATTGTATACAGTGATCATTGCACTATTGATGTTTGTTCTAGTGTCATATCTAAGACCATCGTGACCCCAATAATTTTAATCCTGAGCATGTATGTACGATGAGCTCACCACAGTTGAGGAATCAGTAACAAAATTTCTCCTTGAATTAATGACTGAAAGAGTCATGTCAGAGAGAGGAGTGTCTACAGGTGTACAAGCATCTTTGATGAGAGGACTGTTGGCCTCTCTGTCCACTTCTCGAGCTAGCCCATCCCNCTTTGTGCTTTGTCTTGATGCATTCACATGTTATTTCCTAAGTGCTTTGATATGTTTAGATAGATCTACTTCTACTTTGTGCTTATGATATGTGAGAATATTAGATATGATCAAGATAGTCATGCTTAGTTCTTGATATGCTCATTCTGATCCATTTATATGATAAGTTCTTAAATACTGTAGATTAGTGTGAATGTTGTGAAGCTCTGTTTTATCAACGAAGTGAATAGTGATTTCATATCAAGGGACTGATGGTGCTAAGAGATGTATTAAGTGTTCTAATCACAGATCTGTGTCCCAGCTAAGGTTGCAGACACCTGAGTCTTGCAACCACCCCTACCTCTACCTCAGGTGAGACTTCATCTGATTCACAGGTGTTGCCAAAAGGGTCGGTAGTTAGGGCTTTGTTGGTGTGTTATTGTAGCATTGAAACCTACATGTTCCCCTATGCCAATAAATGGTTCTATTGTCGGGACATGAAGCTGTGATCGCTGGGAACTAAGAAAGAAGAAGCTTTGTGCAAAGATTCATCTTGAAATTGTGTAAGCTCTGTTCATAGATATGTGCCCCAGTGTATAGTATTCTACTTGACATATAAATCTTTGTGCTAAAGAAAGAAGCCTGATATAAAGAAAGGATATCATATCTGAAGAAAAGAGGTAAGATCTGGAAGCTTTGTGCCCTAAGAAAGGTAAAAGTGGGAATTATTGATTAAAAAGAGGTAATATCTACAAGCTCTGTTCTCTAATAAAGATAAGAATAGTTAAAAGTTTTAGATCTGGAAGCTTTGTGCTCTATAGAAGTAAGATAAGTGGAAATTTTTGTTTCTAGAGTATCATTCTAGGTATGTTTAATAGAGTCTATCCTAGCTTGAAAACTAGGGAATTAATAGATGAAAGAAGGTTTGATATGAGTAGATCTGATAAGAATAATGAAAGATATGTTATACATATGCATATAAAGAATGTTTGGACTAACAAATGGATGTAGGATCCCAAAATGTTTTTATTTCATGTTAGCTCCTGAGATCCTAGTGTGCAGTATAGAAGAGGATGGGGATCATTTAAAAGAAAGAGAGGATTAACCCTCTATTACAGTTGCAGAATACCGGGACATCTGGCTAAGGAATGCCCAGGTGGAAGACCTAGTTGCCTCTGTTGTAAATATCTAGACCATGAAGTGTTGGATTGCCCCAGACTGATTGCTAATATTGAAGGAATGAATCTAAATCAATAAAACCCTAAGGTATCACTAGAGGCTATAAAAGAACACCAGGAAGAATCAAAGAAAATATTGCTACAAATGAGAGAAACCTTGAATGACCACCGACATGTCAGATTATTAAAGATCTTTAAAGAAAAGGAATGCATCGAAGCAAGAATAGGAGACTTCGACATTGACTGTGTTCTAGATGAGGAAACATAGTTGAATATCATGACAAAGAGAACATGGGAAGCTATAGGAAGGCCTGCTATGATTCCTTCATTAGGAGGAATAGGGTTATTCAGAGGAAAACTGGTAAACCTGTGTGGAAGGCTCGCTCAGATACCTATGACCGTCAATGGAACTTCGACGAAGGAAGATTTTGATATTATTAAATTTGTTGAAGACCATGCCCTGTTTACCATGTTAATAGGAAAACCTTGGATTGACAAAGATCAAGATAAACGAAAGAAAGAAGAAGAAGTTTTGTAGTAGAAGAAACAAGAATTAAAATATTTCATGACCAAAAGGATCACACACTTGATCGAAGAACAGGAGAACATATTGAAGATGTTTAACATTAGAAACCTAGATGTCGAAGCTCCAAGAACATTAGAAGACTCACAGGAGACTGAAGTACCTATCTCAGATAAAGAAGAGGTGTTACCCATGATTCCTAGGAGAGAATTGCAACAACGCAAAGTAACTAAGACCACAGAACATAAGAATCAGAGTGGAAAATGAAGTAACAAGACGAATCTCACTGGAAAGAAGGCTAGAAAGCAAATTAAGAAGAGAGCTAAGTTGCAGAAGGTTCCAGAAGGAACTTCGTAGAGAGAAAATTTGCAAAATTGGAGCTTCGTTGGGATATCATAACTGCGACACATATCACTTTGTCATGGTGAAGCAATATAGTTGTTAGGGATATTATAACCATTCGATCGACACTCCGAACGGGAAGAAAGGAAATAAAGTTCCATCATCAAACCATTAGACCGTGCCATAATGAATCAAACAAGAGTTAATGGAGGCTCATAACCGTTGCAAGTGAACCATTGCCAACTTCCCTACTTATCCTATCGCGCCATGCACGGAGAACACTTTTGTTAACTGAGAATTTGAAGCCCACATACTAAGTGAATTGTATACAGTGATCATTGCACTATTGATGTTTGTTCTAGTGGCGTATCTAAGACCATCGTGACCCCAATAATTTTAATCCCGAGCATGTATGTACGATGAGCTCACCACAGTTGAGGAATCAGTAACAAAATTTCTCCTTGAATTAATGACTGAAAGAGTCATGTCAGAGAGAGGAGTGTCTACATGTGTACAAGCATCTTTGATGAGAGGACTGTTGGCCTGTCTGTCCACTTCTCGAGCTGGTCCATCCCGAGCAGTATATGAAAAGTGAACTAAGCATAGGGTTGATCTCACAAATTTTAAGTTAATCCCAAGTATATTACACACCTATCTACCCACTCTGAGCGGCGCGATAAATCGTGACAGTGTGACCAGAGAATTTAAGTATGCTTTGGTCACTGTGTACCTCCCGAAAGGGATACGTGCAGTGCGTGCAGGACAATATAAGATCACAGCATTGAAGTTTAGCAACTTCAACCTTGGAGACAGGAAGGTGTACAACATGCTCGCCCTGCAGAAGTATCTGACCAGAACCAAGGGAAAGAACTCAAAGATCATCCTCTAGTCATGGACCATGAACCTCATGAAATCCACATTTCTCAATGTCATGAAGATTCCTCACTTTGGAAGGCACCAAGAAATGAACGCATGCATCAAGTTTTTGTTGTCCTGCTACCATGGCGGATATTTGTGGTTGAATCACCACATCACAGTGGATCCAATGTCGATCAATCAGATTATAGGGATAAGCATGCAAGGCCCCGACCCACATGATTTCTATCCCAAGAAAACCATGGATCATGCTCTTGCACAGAATATTAAAGACATCTACAGAGATCTACGGAGATGTCAAGAAATGAACATGAGTCTATAAGGTAGCCTCTATCCAGATTGGCGCAGTGTGCCTAGCCAGTGAATTGATGGCAGGAAAGTTAGTTTGTAAGAACCGACCCACCCAAGTGACTAGATTTGTATTCGACCTCACAGGAAAGTGCGCGGAGGGCCTAAAAATGAATTGGGTGCAGTACCTCGTAAACCAGTTGGAACTCAGCTACAGGAAAGTGCAGGACCAAGGATATGAGTTCCACTTCAGTCGTCTTCTCATCTTGATCACTTTTATTGCATGGGAGATGCTGAAAGGTGCGACCTTCCTGGATATCGATCCCTTTGAACCTCTGGTCACGAAGTTTAGTACACTGTGGTACTCCAGTGACATGAACAAGCAATGGAAATCAAATTTTTTCTTCCACACTTATTACAACCAACTAAAGACAACCATCCATTATGAGCCTCGTATAACCCTGAACACTCTCCATAGGTTCAGGCCCTTGATGAAATTTAGTGTGAACTGCCATTTCATCTATATCACAGCGCACACTGATGAGCATAAAAAACAGTTGTAGTCATATTACAAGTCGACAGAGGAAGACTTAGAAGAGATTACTAAGGAATGGTCGATGGACCTCCTCATCCCAATAGACCCCACGGAGTTATTTGATATTGATAGTATAGAAGCAATGCACGATACACCTGGACTGAGCAAGACCAAGAAAAATAAAGAAGCTCAAGATGTAATCAGTACCTCAGCTAAGACTTCTTCTATATCACATGAGCAAGGAGGTGATGGCAGAGAGATATATGGCACAAAAGTGGAATAGAATAAAGGTGAGGTTACACCACCTAGAGACGAGGAGGACTCCTCGAAGAAAAGTAAGGTTTCCCCTCTTAAACCTTATTCAAGGAAGAAATCAAAAGCAACCAGGACCAAATTTGAGACCACCCTCACCTCAGACGACTTCGACTTCATCATCATAGCACTAAACGATGCTTCATTGGAGATAACAGAGAAGAAAGAAGCTAAGTAGGAGGAGGTGCTCAATCGGATTAAGGTTGAACTTCAAGGAGTGCAGCAAGCACTACAGTACAGTCGCGCAGTTTCCATTGCACCTCTGCCATCGGAAACACTAGAACTGGGAGATGAGCCAGCTCAACTCCACCGGATCCCTGATATAGTCAAAGCTCACCTTCAATGAGCACAGGAGGAGACAATGAAAGCCACCCAGGATTTAGCACAAGTACAAGGATTCCTTGAAGAGCAACGCAGTACTGCAGAATGAGAGAAGTTTTCTCTCCAAGTAAAGTCTGATGAAGAAAAAATCCCAGTTGCATAAAGAAAAGGAACAGTTTCTCGCAGAGAAACTTGAAGTTAAGGAAATGGTCAACAGATCACTTCGCTCTGTGACAGTTTTCGAAGTAAAGGCCGAAGAGAGAGTTCCACAACAGGTGTCACAACTCTAACAAGTGATCCAATAGCTCCAACAATGCATCACGGATCTAGAATTATGCATTGTACCTGAGACCCCACAGGACGTAAGGGACCAACGAGAAGCAACTACCTGCAGCGTAGTTGACAGATTAAAAGCTCTTGCATTGAAATGCAAGTAGTTGAGTAACCATAGTGCTGAGACATATGAAAACCTCACCAAGAACCTGAAGTTACAAATACTAGAGTCGTAGCTCCAGGAAGCAAAGAAGCATGCAGATACACTACGGGCACAGCTGAAGGCCCAGTCAGCTGTAGAAAGAATGAAGAGGTCTCAAGAACAACACACAGCTCAACAACAGATCCATATGCTTTAAAGAAAAGTGATGGAAGTCACTCAACGACTTAAACCTGTGCAAGATAAGGCATCCCAGTTGTTTACAGAGGTAGAGAGCCAAGGAGAAGAGTTAGAACAAGTTGTCACTGTAGCATAATAATTCCTAGAAGGGCCAATAAATGACACAGTGATCCAAGAGTTCACCGAACAAGAGGCCACAACAAAGAAGCAAGTCGAAGTAGCTCGAGCCAAGCTTGAGGTGTTCGAGGCAGAATTACTCAGATCAGAGTGACTTAGGATGTGTCACAGGTGAGTGTTGGGGGTCTGTTGGCCCTTGACCAAGTTTTGGGAGTTTCTTGGTTATATTGACCTATTTTGGGACTTTGATAGCCTGTCGAAGGAGGAGCGCAAGATGAAGTGGAGATCACAGAATCTTGACCCCCTTTTGGGCCACTTTTTGGTTTTTTGGGAATATGTAACGGGAATGGAATGTTGGCCCATGGGTTTACCCATGTGTAGGCCTATTTTGTAATATATATAGATGTCTAGGCCATATAGAGGAGTATTAGAATAATGCATCTATGTGATGTGAATGTATGCTAAGTGCGAGTAATTCTTTCTTCATGACTAAAAGAGACTTGCATAGCTAGGTGCAGGTCCTTGTAGTATATTGTGGAGGGCTTAGTGCTATAATGCAAGGAAGACGGATATAGTGAGCTGCACAGATATTTTGTCCTATGCAGAGTAAGGGTTTTGAAGGATTTGTGCTTGTAACTGATTGACTGAAGACAATAAAGAAGAAGAGTTGGTGGGCGTAGCCCCAGGACGGGGGTGAACCATGTAAACATTGTGTTATGTTCTTTGTGCTTTGTCTTGATGTGTTTGCATGTTATTTGCTAAGTGCTTTGATATGTTTAGATAGATCTACTTATGATTTTTGCTTATGATATGTGAGAATATTATATATGAACAAGATAGTCATGCTTAGTGCTTGATATTCTCATTATGACCCATTTATATGCTAAGTGCTTAAATACTATAGATTAGTGTGAATGCTATGAAGCTCTGTTTTATCAGCGAAGTGAATAGTGATTGCATATCGAGGGACTAATGGTGCTAAGAGTTGTATTAAGTGTTATAATTACAGATCTGTGTCCCAGCTAAGGTTGCAGACACCTAAGTCTTGCAACCACCCTTGCCTCTACCTCAAGTGAGGCTTCATCTACTTCACAGGTGTTGCTGAAAGGGACGATAGCTAGGGCCTTGTTGGGATGCTGTTGTAGTATTGAACCTCCAATTTTTGGGATTTTCTTGGTCATATTAACCTATTTTGGGACTTCGACAACCTGTCAAAGGAGGAGCACAAGATGAAGCAGAGATCACGGGATCTCGACCCCCTTTTGGGCCCCTTTTTGGGTTTTTGGGAATATGTAATGGGAATGGGATGTCGGCCCATGGGTTTACCCATTTGCAGGCCTATTTTTTAATATATATATATAGATGTCTAGGCCATATAGAGGATTAATATAATAGTCCATCTATGTGATGTGAATGTATGCTAAGTCAGAGTAGTTCTTTGTGCATGATTGTAATAGACTTGCAGAGCTAGGTGTAGGTCCTTGTAGCAGATTGTAGAGGGCTTAGTGTTCTAACACAAGGAAGAAAGATATAGCAAGCTACACATATCTTCTGTCCCATGAGAAGTAAGGGTTTTGAAGGTTTTGTGCTTGTAACCAATTGAATAAAGACAATAAACAAGAAGAGTTGGTGGACGTAGCCATGGGGTGGGGGTGAACCACGTAAACACTGTGTTATGTTCTTTGTGATTTGTCTTGATGTGTTCACGTGTTATTTGCTAAGTGCTTTGATATGTTTAGATAGATATACCTCTTCTTTGTGCTTATGATATGTGAGAATATTAGATATGATCAATATAGTCATGCTTAGTGCTTGATATGCTCATTCTGATCCATTTATATGATAAGTGCTTAAATATTGTAGATTAGCGTGAATGATGTGAAGCTCTGTTTTATCAGCGAAGTGAATAGTGATTTATATCGAGGGACTAACGGTGCTAAGAGTTGTATTAAGTGTTATAATCACAGATCTATGTCTTGGCTAAGGCTACAGACACCTGAGTCTTGTAACCACCTCTGCCTCTACCTCGCCTCTACCTCGGGTGAGACTTCATCTTCTTCGCAGGTGTTTCCGAAAGGGCCGGTAGTTAGGGCTTTGTTGGTGCATTGTTGTATCATTGAACCCTGGGTCTGCCATGTGCCGATAATATAAAAAACAACCTTCAATGTTAAATTTGGCTTGTATGAATGTTAGGTTGTGCCATTCATTCTACATTTCTCTAATTACATTTATGAGGATTATCGATGACATTTTATACCCACATATTGATAAGTTTATTGTGATCCATCTTGATGGAATTGTTATTTCAGTCCTTTGAGATTGTGAAATATGCATCTTAATTTGTCATAGGTGTGATTTATAAGCATGGAGGACATATTATTTCCTATGATTCCAAGAATATTGTTCCAACAAAGTTCAACTACAACACCTATGACAAACATTCATATGCCTTGGTCTATGCATTGAAACAATAAAGGAAGCATGTTCTTGGTAAGGAGAACATTCAATAGAGTAATCATCATCCTATTATTTTCTTAAACTCATAGTCTCTATTGGAGGAACAACACCATCTCAAATATGATTCAAATTTCCAATAGTTTCATTTGATCATTAAATACTAAAATGTAGTAGCAATAAAATGATGGATTTTCTGAGCTTCCCCTTGCTTGGGCCTTGCATATTCTAAACAATTGATGTGTGTGGCTTATGAAAAGTGGAATTCATTGTACCATTATTATCCTTTATTTACCTTAGTTCTTCATGCTTTGAAAAATGCTACCACCATTAACCAAACCCCTTTGCTAGAAATCTTCATGCCTTGCAAACTGCTACCACCATTAACCAAACCAAACCCCTTTCCTAAAAAACTATTTATGTGATGGATGACTCTACAAATTAAACCAATTATGTGTTTTCCATCCCCTAGATTGATTGATCCTCCTTAAAGACTCCAATTCATCATCCGAGGGAAAACATTTTATCACTTGAAAAACCCACCATCACTTACAATGACACTTTTTTATTGGCCATCCATACATAAATTTATGCAAAAAATTCATCCATTGTTGTGTTTCTTATAGTTTCATTAAACATATCAATATAACCATTTCATTTGTCAACCTCTCTTGTCCTTTTTTTCCTTAGGAGTATATTTCAATGGATGTTATTAGGGATTTTCCACCCACGCTCTACACACATGACTACATTTTTTTCATTGTTTATGTTGGAAACATAATTCATTAAGGTTTTTGACCAAACAAAATGTGAACCATCAATTGTGTAAGAAGAGTAATCAGAAGTACAAAAGAAACATTGGAATATGAATCCAAAGTTCAAGACTATGTATTTATACATCTATCAAATTGATTAATAAACGTACTACATGCTTATTTTAATGTGTGTCCAACATTGGTATGGGAGCTTATAGTTCGGACAATAGACAATAGACCTATGGTAGTTTTCCATAGATGGGAGCCTATAGTTTGGACTAGTGTTACCAGAACCGAACTGGAACTAGTAAAACCAGCTGGTCTGACCGGTTCCAAGCNGACAAAGATCAAGATAAACGAAAGAAAGAAGAAGAAGTTTTGTAGTAGAAGAAACAAGAATTAAAATATTTCATGACCAAAAGGATCACACACTTGATCGAAGAACAGGAGAACATATTGAAGATGTTTAACATTAGAAACCTAGATGTCGAAGCTCCAAGAACATTAGAAGACTCACAGGAGACTGAAGTACCTATCTCAGATAAAGAAGAGGTGTTACCCATGATTCCTAGGAGAGAATTGCAACAACGCAAAGTAACTAAGACCACAGAACATAAGAATCAGAGTGGAAAATGAAGTAACAAGACGAATCTCACTGGAAAGAAGGCTAGAAAGCAAATTAAGAAGAGAGCTAAGTTGCAGAAGGTTCCAGAAGGAACTTCGTAGAGAGAAAATTTGCAAAATTGGAGCTTCGTTGGGATATCATAACTGCGACACATATCACTTTGTCATGGTGAAGCAATATAGTTGTTAGGGATATTATAACCATTCGATCGACACTCCGAACGGGAAGAAAGGAAATAAAGTTCCATCATCAAACCATTAGACCGTGCCATAATGAATCAAACAAGAGTTAATGGAGGCTCATAACCGTTGCAAGTGAACCATTGCCAACTTCCCTACTTATCCTATCGCGCCATGCACGGAGAACACTTTTGTTAACTGAGAATTTGAAGCCCACATACTAAGTGAATTGTATACAGTGATCATTGCACTATTGATGTTTGTTCTAGTGGCGTATCTAAGACCATCGTGACCCCAATAATTTTAATCCCGAGCATGTATGTACGATGAGCTCACCACAGTTGAGGAATCAGTAACAAAATTTCTCCTTGAATTAATGACTGAAAGAGTCATGTCAGAGAGAGGAGTGTCTACATGTGTACAAGCATCTTTGATGAGAGGACTGTTGGCCTGTCTGTCCACTTCTCGAGCTGGTCCATCCCGAGCAGTATATGAAAAGTGAACTAAGCATAGGGTTGATCTCACAAATTTTAAGTTAATCCCAAGTATATTACACACCTATCTACCCACTCTGAGCGGCGCGATAAATCGTGACAGTGTGACCAGAGAATTTAAGTATGCTTTGGTCACTGTGTACCTCCCGAAAGGGATACGTGCAGTGCGTGCAGGACAATATAAGATCACAGCATTGAAGTTTAGCAACTTCAACCTTGGAGACAGGAAGGTGTACAACATGCTCGCCCTGCAGAAGTATCTGACCAGAACCAAGGGAAAGAACTCAAAGATCATCCTCTAGTCATGGACCATGAACCTCATGAAATCCACATTTCTCAATGTCATGAAGATTCCTCACTTTGGAAGGCACCAAGAAATGAACGCATGCATCAAGTTTTTGTTGTCCTGCTACCATGGCGGATATTTGTGGTTGAATCACCACATCACAGTGGATCCAATGTCGATCAATCAGATTATAGGGATAAGCATGCAAGGCCCCGACCCACATGATTTCTATCCCAAGAAAACCATGGATCATGCTCTTGCACAGAATATTAAAGACATCTACAGAGATCTACGGAGATGTCAAGAAATGAACATGAGTCTATAAGGTAGCCTCTATCCAGATTGGCGCAGTGTGCCTAGCCAGTGAATTGATGGCAGGAAAGTTAGTTTGTAAGAACCGACCCACCCAAGTGACTAGATTTGTATTCGACCTCACAGGAAAGTGCGCGGAGGGCCTAAAAATGAATTGGGTGCAGTACCTCGTAAACCAGTTGGAACTCAGCTACAGGAAAGTGCAGGACCAAGGATATGAGTTCCACTTCAGTCGTCTTCTCATCTTGATCACTTTTATTGCATGGGAGATGCTGAAAGGTGCGACCTTCCTGGATATCGATCCCTTTGAACCTCTGGTCACGAAGTTTAGTACACTGTGGTACTCCAGTGACATGAACAAGCAATGGAAATCAAATTTTTTCTTCCACACTTATTACAACCAACTAAAGACAACCATCCATTATGAGCCTCGTATAACCCTGAACACTCTCCATAGGTTCAGGCCCTTGATGAAATTTAGTGTGAACTTCCATTTCATCTATATCACAGTGCACGTTGATGAGCATAAACAACAGTTGTAGTCATATTACAAGTCAACAGAGGAAGACTTAGAAGAGATTACTAAGGAATGGTTGACGGACCTCCTCATCCCAATAGACCCCACGGAGTTATTTGATATTGATAGTATAGAAGCAATGCACGATACACCTGACTGAGCAAGACCAAGAAAAATGAAGAAGCTCAAGATGTAATCAGTACCTCAGCTAAGACTTCTTCTATATCACATGAGCAAGGAGGTGATGGCAGAGAGATATATGGCACAGAAGTGGAATAGAAGAAAGGTGAGGTTACACCACCTAGAGATGAGGAGGACTCCTCGAAGAAAAGTAAGGTTCCCCTCTTAAACCTTATTCAAGGAAGAAATCAAAAGCAACCAGGACCAAATTTGAGACCACCCTCACCTCAGATGACTTCGACTTCATCATCATAGCACTAAACGATGCTTCATTGGAGATAACAGAGAAGCAAAAAGCTAAGTAGGAGGAGGTGCTCAATCGTATTAAGGTTGAACTTCAAGGAGTGCAGCAGGCACTACAGTACAGTCGCGCAGTTTCCATTGCACCTCTGCCATCGGAAACACTAGAACTGGGAGATGAGCCAGCTCAACTCCACCAGATCCCTGATATAGTCAAAGCTCACCTTCAATGAGCATAGGAGGAGACAATGAAAGCCACCCAGGATTTAGCACAAGTACAAGGATTCCTTTAAGAGCAACACAGTACTGCAGAATGAGAGAAGCTTTCTCTCCAAGTAAAGTCTGATGAAGAAAAAATCCCAGTTGCATAAAGAAAAGGAACAGTTGCTCGCAGAGAAACTTGAATTTAAGGAAATGGTCAACAGAGCACTTCGCTCTGTGACAGTTTTCGAAGTAAAGGCCGAAGAGAGAGTTCCACAACAGGTGTCACAACTCTAACAAGTGATCCAACAACTCCAACAATGCATCACAGATCTAGAATTATGCATTGTACCCGAGACCCCACAGGACGTAAGGTACCAACGAGAAGCAACTACCTGCAGCGTAGTTGACAGATTAAAAGCTCTTTCATTGGAATGCAAGTAGTTGAGTAACCACAGTGCTGAGACATATGAAAACCTCACCAAGAACCTGGAGTTATAGATACTAGAGTCGCAGCTCCAGGAAGCAAAGAAGCATGCAAATACACTACGGGCACAGCTGAAGGCCCAGTCAGCTATAGAAAAAATGAAGAGGTCTCAAGAACAACACACAGCTCAAAAACAGATCCATATGCTTTAAAGAAAAGTGATGGAAGTCACTCAACGACTTAAACCTGTGCAAGATAAGGCATCCCAGTTGTTTACATAGGTAGAGAGCCAAGGAGAAGAGTTAGAACAAGTTGTCACCGTAGTAGAATAATTCCTAGAAGGTCCAATAAATGACGCAGTGATCCAAGAGTTCACCGAACAAGAGGCCACAACAAAGAAGCAAGTCGAAGTAGCTTGAGCCAAGCTTGAGGTGTTCGAGGCAAAATTACTCAGATCAGAGTGACTTAGGATGTGTCACAGGTGAGTGCTGGGGGCATGTTGGCCCTTGACCAAGTTTTGGGAGTTTCTTGGTTATATTGACCTATTTTGGGACTTTGATAGCCTGTCGAAGGAGGAGCACAAGATGAAGTGGAGATCACGGAATATTGACCCCCTTTTGGGCCACTTTTTGGTTTTTTGGGAATATGTAACGGGAATGGAATGTTAGCCCATGGGTTTACCCATGTGTAGGCCTATTTTGTAATATATATAGATGTCTAGGCCATATAGAGGAGTATTAGAATAGTGCATCTATGTGATGTGAATGTATGCTAAGTGCGAGTAATTCTTTCTTCATGACTAAAAGAGACTTGCAGAGCTAGGTGCAGGTCCTTGTAGTATATTGTGGAGGGCTTAGTGCTATAATGCAAGGAAGACGGATATAGTGAGCTGCACAGATATTCTGTCCTATGCAGAGTAAGGGTTTTGAAGGATTTGTGCTTGTAACTGATTGACTGAAGACAATAAAGAAGAAGAGTTGGTGGGTGTAGCCCCAGGATGGGGGTGAACCATGTAAACACTGTGTTATGTTCTTTGTGCTTTGTCTTGATGTGTTTGCATGTTATTTGCTAAGTGCTTTGATATGTTTAGATAGATCTACTTATGATTTTTGCTTATGATATGTGAGAATATTATATATGAACAAGATAGTCATGCTTAGTGCTTGATATTCTCATTATGACCCATTTATATGCTAAGTGCTTAAATACTATAGATTAGTGTGAATGCTATGAAGCTCTGTTTTATCAGCGAAGTGAATAGTGATTGCATATCGAGGGACTAATGGTGCTAAGAGTTGTATTAAGTGTTATAATTACAGATCTGTGTCCCAGCTAAGGTTGCAGACACCTAAGTCTTGCAACCACCCTTGCCTCTACCTCAAGTGAGGCTTCATCTACTTCACAGGTGTTGCTGAAAGGGACGATAGCTAGGGCCTTGTTGGGATGCTGTTGTAGTATTGAACCTCCAATTTTTGGGATTTTCTTGGTCATATTAACCTATTTTGGGACTTCGACAACCTGTCAAAGGAGGAGCACAAGATGAAGCAGAGATCACGGGATCTCGACCCCCTTTTGGGCCCCTTTTTGGGTTTTTGGGAATATGTAATGGGAATGGGATGTCGGCCCATGGGTTTACCCATTTGCAGGCCTATTTTTTAATATATATATATAGATGTCTAGGCCATATAGAGGATTAATATAATAGTCCATCTATGTGATGTGAATGTATGCTAAGTCAGAGTAGTTCTTTGTGCATGATTGTAATAGACTTGCAGAGCTAGGTGTAGGTCCTTGTAGCAGATTGTAGAGGGCTTAGTGTTCTAACACAAGGAAGAAAGATATAGCAAGCTACACATATCTTCTGTCCCATGAGAAGTAAGGGTTTTGAAGGTTTTGTGCTTGTAACCAATTGAATAAAGACAATAAACAAGAAGAGTTGGTGGACGTAGCCATGGGGTGGGGGTGAACCACGTAAACACTGTGTTATGTTCTTTGTGATTTGTCTTGATGTGTTCACGTGTTATTTGCTAAGTGCTTTGATATGTTTAGATAGATATACCTCTTCTTTGTGCTTATGATATGTGAGAATATTAGATATGATCAATATAGTCATGCTTAGTGCTTGATATGCTCATTCTGATCCATTTATATGATAAGTGCTTAAATATTGTAGATTAGCGTGAATGATGTGAAGCTCTGTTTTATCAGCGAAGTGAATAGTGATTTATATCGAGGGACTAACGGTGCTAAGAGTTGTATTAAGTGTTATAATCACAGATCTATGTCTTGGCTAAGGCTACAGACACCTGAGTCTTGTAACCACCTCTGCCTCTACCTCGCCTCTACCTCGGGTGAGACTTCATCTTCTTCGCAGGTGTTTCCGAAAGGGCCGGTAGTTAGGGCTTTGTTGGTGCATTGTTGTATCATTGAACCCTGGGTCTGCCATGTGCCGATAATATAAAAAACAACCTTCAATGTTAAATTTGGCTTGTATGAATGTTAGGTTGTGCCATTCATTCTACATTTCTCTAATTACATTTATGAGGATTATCGATGACATTTTATACCCACATATTGATAAGTTTATTGTGATCCATCTTGATGGAATTGTTATTTCAGTCCTTTGAGATTGTGAAATATGCATCTTAATTTGTCATAGGTGTGATTTATAAGCATGGAGGACATATTATTTCCTATGATTCCAAGAATATTGTTCCAACAAAGTTCAACTACAACACCTATGACAAACATTCATATGCCTTGGTCTATGCATTGAAACAATAAAGGAAGCATGTTCTTGGTAAGGAGAACATTCAATAGAGTAATCATCATCCTATTATTTTCTTAAACTCATAGTCTCTATTGGAGGAACAACACCATCTCAAATATGATTCAAATTTCCAATAGTTTCATTTGATCATTAAATACTAAAATGTAGTAGCAATAAAATGATGGATTTTCTGAGCTTCCCCTTGCTTGGGCCTTGCATATTCTAAACAATTGATGTGTGTGGCTTATGAAAAGTGGAATTCATTGTACCATTATTATCCTTTATTTACCTTAGTTCTTCATGCTTTGAAAAATGCTACCACCATTAACCAAACCCCTTTGCTAGAAATCTTCATGCCTTGCAAACTGCTACCACCATTAACCAAACCAAACCCCTTTCCTAAAAAACTATTTATGTGATGGATGACTCTACAAATTAAACCAATTATGTGTTTTCCATCCCCTAGATTGATTGATCCTCCTTAAAGACTCCAATTCATCATCCGAGGGAAAACATTTTATCACTTGAAAAACCCACCATCACTTACAATGACACTTTTTTATTGGCCATCCATACATAAATTTATGCAAAAAATTCATCCATTGTTGTGTTTCTTATAGTTTCATTAAACATATCAATATAACCATTTCATTTGTCAACCTCTCTTGTCCTTTTTTTCCTTAGGAGTATATTTCAATGGATGTTATTAGGGATTTTCCACCCACGCTCTACACACATGACTACATTTTTTTCATTGTTTATGTTGGAAACATAATTCATTAAGGTTTTTGACCAAACAAAATGTGAACCATCAATTGTGTAAGAAGAGTAATCAGAAGTACAAAAGAAACATTGGAATATGAATCCAAAGTTCAAGACTATGTATTTATACATCTATCAAATTGATTAATAAACGTACTACATGCTTATTTTAATGTGTGTCCAACATTGGTATGGGAGCTTATAGTTCGGACAATAGACAATAGACCTATGGTAGTTTTCCATAGATGGGAGCCTATAGTTTGGACTAGTGTTACCAGAACCGAACTGGAACTAGTAAAACCAGCTGGTCTGACCGGTTCCAAGCTCGGACTAGTTCAAACCAGTCCCTTAAACTGCTCCAGACAGGTTCCATTAAAGGAACCGGCTGGTTCTGTACAGAACCGGTTTTTTTTTGCCAATGAGGCCCGCGACCGAAAAATTGAGGGAATTTTTTATTTTTTTTAAAAGTTAGGGTTGGGGACATGCATAGGAAGCTTCTAGAATACTCTAGAGCCCCTAATGAAGCTATAAATCCAACCCCACCCCTCTCTTTCACTCACACTACTCATTTGGCTTCTCTTGAGTTTTTGAGCTAAGGGTTTTTCTTGAGTTTAGAGAGCTGATTGCAGGGCTGAGTTGGAGAGGTTGCTAAACTGCTTTGGAGAGTTATTTTGCCTCTTTTCTTGAAGCTGATTTGGAGAGTTATTTTTCCGAATTTGGGAGCATATTTGGAGCATATTTCTTAGACAGATTTGGATCTTATTTCTTGGGCAGATTTGGAGCTTGTTTTCAAAGTATGTAAACTATGCACTTACTCCCCTTAAAAATGTTGTTTTTTTCTACAAAAAAAATATTGTTGTTTTCAACTTCTCTCCTAGGCTCTAGCCTCTAGCAATTACACATAGGGTTTTTATTTGTAGATTTTTATTTGTTTCCATGGCTCCTAAAGACAAGAAGGATCCAACATGGCTTCATTTCCAATTGATTGATGGGTCAATGGTTTGTAATTATTGCAAAAAGGGGGTTGGTGGGGAGGGGTATTCATAGGATCAAACAACATCTAGCCAATGCAAGAGGGAATATAAAACCATGCGTGGAAGTTCCTAATGAACTAAAAGCTAAGATGATGGGCCTTCTTGAAAGCTATCAAGCAGATAAAGCCAAGAATAAGAAGGTTAGAAAAGAAGTGAGGAGAAGTAGTGGTGGAACTAGATTTGATAGTGATCCTCAAGACATAATGCCTAGTTTTGAGGAATCCTCTACTTTCCCAATCCCTAGGCATGATCCTTATACAAATCCTAGGGAAAAAGTAGAACATGTTGGTGGAAGTGGTGCTGGTGCATCAGGATCCAAAAGGCCTCGTGGTAACCTTGACTCATTGTTTTTACCATGCATTACCCCTGGTTCTCAACCCACTATTGATGCCACATAGAAGAAGATAGAAAAGGAGGTTGGTTGGGAATGCATTGCTAGGATGTGGTATGATGCAGACATACCTTTCAATGTTGCAAGGTCTGTTTATTACCAACCTATGTTAGATGATGTAGTTTCATGTGGATCGGGCTTCAAGGGACCTGGTTATGAGGATGTTAGGGGGAATTTGTTAAAAAATGAAGTTGAAAGAGTAAAGGAATACCTCATAGAGTTCAAGGAGTCATGGTCTAAAACAGGGTGCACAATCATGTATGATGGATGGACTGATCAGCAATCCTGCACCATTCTTAACTTCCTTATTGCTTTCCCTAAAGGAACTATGTTCCTTAAATCAGTGGATGCATATGATCAAGTGAAAGATGCAAATTTACTATTTCATCTTTTGGATGAAGTAGTTGACGAGGTGGGGGTGCAGAATGTTGTACAGGTTATCACAAATAATGATGCAAATTATGTTGCAGCTGGAAGGATGTTAGAGAAGAAGCATCGCACCATTTGGTGGACTCCATGTGCAGCCCATTGTTTGGACCTCATTCTTGATGCTATTGGGAAAATTCAATGGGTGAAAAAAACAGTGGAACAAGGTAAAAGCATAACAAGGTACATCTACAACCACTCATGGGTTTTGAACCTTATGAGAAAAAACAAGGATGGAAGA
>JZKD02S0268494.1:8679-20648 GCA_000966675.3 Picea glauca | reverse complement strand
TTGCTTATTTACTCTGCAGTTATTGGATAATAATGCTTCATTGATATAACACTTGGATTATATGGTTAAATTTCTCTATTACTGATTCACCCCCCCTCTCAGTAATCCAACATTGATTTCTGGTAAGCTAGTCCAAAAGAATAAACCCATACAAGTCATGGGGTTTGTTGTTGACCTCGTAGGAAAATGCATGGAGGGGATACAAATGAACTGGGCAAGATAATTATTTAACTAGTTAGAACAATACTTCCATGAAGCTCAGGATTAGGGCTATGAGTTCCATTTCAGTTTGTTGTTGATCCTCATCATGTTCATTTCTTGGGAGATGTCGGAAGGTGAGACCTTCCTCGAAATAGAGCCATCTGAACACTTAGCCATGAAGTTCACCATGCTCTAGTATTCGAGCGATATGGGGAAACAATGGCAATCAAACGCGGTGTTCCACACCTATTACCTATAGTTGAAGAGGGTTATTGATTATGTCCCTTGTATGATGCCAAGCACCTTGCAGAGGTTCATGCCATTTTTGAAGTTCCATGCAGACAAACATTTTATCTATATCACTGTGCGTGGAGATGAACACAAAGAAGTACTGCAAAGTTATTACAAGCTCACAGAGGAGGACCCAGAAGAAATAACTAAGGAATGACATGCGAAGCTCCTTATCCCTATTGACCCTGTAGAACTGTCTGACCCTAACCTAATCGGATGTCCAGTGGTCACTCAAGGAGAGTAGGATACACCTAGAAGTAGCAGAAGGAAGAAGAAGGAAGAAATACAGGAATTGAGTAGCCCATCAGAAGAAACTTCTTCAGAATTGCCTAGAGGAGGAGGTGATGATGTAGTAGACAAGGAAGAGGACAAGGGAGAAGAATATATGCAGAAGGAAGGTGAAGTGACACTAACTCAAAATCCCCCTAATGAAACATAGATGTCTAAGAAGAGAAAGGTTTCCCTCATGAAACCTTCTTCGTGGAAGAATTCCAAAGATAGCAATCCCAAGAGAGAGATTGTGCTCACAATGGACGACATCAACGTAATCATCACTGTCATCTCAGATACCTCAAAAGATATTATATAATGCAATGAAGCAAATAAAGAAACCATGTATGCAAGGAATGAATCAAAGTTGCGAGGGGAACAATAGGTTCTTCACTCCAGCTGCGCAGTGTCCACTACACCCCCTCCATCAGAAGAAACAGATTTGGGAGATGAGCCTTCCCAACTTTGCAGAATAGTTGATGTGACTAAAGTTCACCTTTGTCATGTCCAAGAAGAAAAAGAGTAGGCTACAGAGGCCCTGAAGGAAGTACAAGAGGAATCCATAGATAAATGCAAGGTTGCACAATAGGATAAGGATGACCTCCAAACAAATTTCAAAGAGGAGAGAGCATAGATCCAACAAGAGAAAGAACATTGGCTTGCATATGAGGTTGGAGTGAAAGAAGCAGTCAACATATCATTTCTCTTTGTGATGGGATTAGAGAAAAGGGAGGAAGACCCAGTGGAGAATCAAGTAGTGAATCTTGTCGAAGCCATTTGACAGCTTCAACAAAGAATAGCATAATTGGAGCTACAAATAGTACCAGGAACTCTACAGGAAGTGAGAGACCATAGAGAAGAAACCGCCCGAAGGGTAGTACAGAGAATCAAGGCATTAGCCTTGGAATGTAAACAACTTAGCAGTTGAAGTGCACAAAATTATGAGCTCCTTACCAAGGACCCTGAGTTGAAGAAAATGGAATCACGGCTCCAAGAGGCAAAGAAAAAAGAATCATTAGTGAAAGAACATTTGAAGCTCCTATCAATAGTTGAGAGGATGAAAATATCCAATAACAACACATGGCTTAGAAATAGGTCCACACCACACAGAGAAAAGTCATGGAAGTGACTCATAGGCTCCAACCAGTCCAGGATGAATCTTGCCAACTGTTTTAGGAGAATGAAGGATGAGGAGTAGAGCTGGAACAAGTAGTCATTGTAGTTGAAAAACATTTGGAAGGACCTATTAATGAGGAAATTATTTCGGAGCTCACCGAGTAGGAGGCCCTGGCCAAGAAGCAGGTCGAAGGAACTCAAGCCAAACATTTGGATTTTGAGGAAGAATTACCAATAATAGAGTGACTCGGGATGAGTCCCAGGTCATTGTTGGGGGCTTGTTGGCCCTTGACCAAGTTTTGAATATCCTTGGTCATTTTTTACCCCTTTTGGGACTTAGACAAGCTTGTCAAAGGCAGAGTGCAAGTTGAAGCAGAGATTGTGGGATATCGACCCCTTTTTATGGAAGTTTTGGGATTAGGATTTATGTAATGGGTATGGGGATGTTGGCCCATGGTTTTACCCATGTTTAGGCCATTTTTGTAGTATATAAATAAGTAGCTAGGAAATGTATGAAGTAGATCTATAAGGCTTTGTGCAAGACCTAGTGGACCTACGATGCTAAGTGCAAGTGGTGTAAATTATTTGGATCTACATGATTAGCTCTGTGCATATTGTGCTAAGAACTTGTAGCGCTAAGTGAAAGTAATTGTAAGAAAGGATTTGTGTTATAACCTAGCTCAGGGAAGGAGGATATGGCGAGGTGCATGCAGATCTCCTGTCCTATGCAAAGTAGGATTTTCTGGCTCTGTGCATGTAGATTATTGATAGCAGACAATAAAGATATGAAGAGTTAGTGGACATATCCCCAGGCTAGGGGTGAACCACGTATATCATGTGTTATGGTTGGTTTGTGCATTATGGTTGTTATGTTGTTCATGTGATTTATTCTTAGTGTAGTAATGTATGTTTAGATGAATCTGATATGAAAGCTTAGTGGTTAGCCATGTGAATGAATGCTATATCTGATTTATATCTATATGTTAAATGCTTGAATGTGTTAAATCTTGGTGAATACTGCATTGATCTATAGTTAGGGTTTATCTATGTTGTGAATAAAGGTTAAGTACTAATGAATGATAATTGTTAAGTTCTTTTCTAGGGTACTGTAATCACAAATCTGTGTCCCATCTAGGCTATAGACACTTGAGTCCTACAACCACCCCTACCTCTACCTCGAGTGAGACTTCATCTGCTTCGTAGGTGTTGCCAAAAGGGYCGGTAGTTAGGATTTTGTTGGTGCGTTGTTGAAGCRTTGAAACCTGGTTCTGCCCCTGTGCCAACAGACCATGTGTTTCGATACTCTTTCATCTCGATAGCCTACTTTTTCCCATTCTTTCTCGCACTTTTGTATGTGGGTCATTGCRTTGAATCCAGGTTTAAATATCGGGATGTCGATATTTCTAGAGATATTTTTCCCACCAAATATTTCCAAAAAATACAATGTGGGGGTATTCCATGTTTGAATTCATTTTGCATGTGTCTCCCACCATCGAGCCTCTTGGCTAGTGAAGGATTCGAATAGACAATGTTTCTCTATTCATGCATCACCTAATATAGTCAACATGCTTATTCGACCTTATCTCATGTCTCGACCCATGGTTTGACTTCTTTTTGGTATAGGGGGATTAAAATTTTTATTTTGCTTCCTTTCAACTTCAACTAGTCTATTTCTAAAGATATCGTGGTTTTCCTGTTCAGACCCCAGGGTATTCATACTAGTGCAAGATAAGAGGGAATTCCTTCGACCGGGATTATAACTTCAAAGTTGACTCTTGTTGGAATTCCCATTATAGAAGTGATGAAACTTTTGACAGTTCCAATTGGTTCAATGAATATTTGGTCTTCTAGTTTTAAGTAGTTCATTATCGGTTGCATCAGGGGTATTTCAAGATGAATCCATGTTTCTTTGGAAAGGATGTTCACTTTTGATCCAAAATAGAACACAAATTTCTTAATCATGTGTCCATTGACTTCTAAGTCGAATTGAGGATCAAATTCACTTGTGAATCTATCTTGAGATAGCTTCCTTACATGTTTTACTGATATTTGATTTTCTTTATATTCTCTCAATATATTCATTAGGTTGATAAGGCATCCTACTGATTGCTTTTGTTTTAATAGTTGTAGAAATTTCTCAATAGTAGTGTTTGACATACTCGATTGTCCTTCATTTGATTTATTTTGGTCAATATGTTTAAGGAAATTAAACACTTCTTACATTATCTACTCTTCTTTATCGGGGTTAGGTTATGAAACTTTGTTTCCTTGTTGATTTGGTGCCTCCAGGTAATTATCTTTACCCACTCCCTATCTTGTGACCACATGTAGATATATTGAATTCAAATTATCTTGTTTCGGCACTATATGTAAGAGGTTTACATTTCTCTTGGTCATGAAATTTTCTAGCATAATTGGACATTCTTCTAGGGAGTGATTTTCTACTCCAAAAATATTACAAAACTTTAAATCAATTCTATTTTTTATTAGGTAGTCTAGATTGATGTGGTCTTCTTTCAAATACTTAAATCAATAGTATCATCCTCGACCATGTCCTCTTCCAAATTTAACTCATCCTCCTCTATCTTGATGATCTGAATGGATCTCAGCACATGAAAGAACTTCATAATTTGCACCATGTTGATTTAAAGGTGGCGACAAAAGTGTTTAAGTGATGCTTTCTTGAGTTTTATTTCTCACGCATTTAATTATGCATTTGTGGGAAAAATACTTCATGCATTTTTCATATTAGTTTGATTAATGCTTTATGAAGTGCTCATGCATTTAATTATGCATTTTATGAGCTTTAATAACTCATACATTATTCACTTGTAATTAAAATGTTTAATATTTGTGAGAGAAAATTTGTCTCACATATTATTCATTTATTAANATGAATCCATGTTTCTTTGGAAAGGATGTTCACTTTTGATCCAAAATAGAACACAAATTTCTTAATCATGTGTCCATCGACTTCTAAGTCGAATTGAGGATCAAATTCACTTGTGGATCTATGTTGAGATAGCTTCCTTACATGTTTTACTGGTCTTTGATTTTCTTTATATTCTCTCAATATATTAATTAGGTTGATAAGGCATCCTACTGATTGATTTTTTTTTAATAGTTGTAGAAATTTCTCAATAGTAGTGTTTGACATACTCGATTGTCCTTCATTTGATTTATTTTGGTCAATATGTTTAAGGAAATTAAACACTTCTTACATTATCCACTCTTCTTTATCGGGGTTAGGTTATGAAACTTTGTTTCCTTGTTGATTTGGTGCCTCCAGGTAATTATCTTTACCCACTCCCTATCTTGTGACCACATGTAGAGATATTGAATTCAAAATATCTTGTTTCGGCACTATATGTAAGAGGTTTACATTTCTCTTGGTCATGAAATTTTCTAGCATAATTGGACATTCTTCTAGGGATTGATTTTCCACTCCAAAAATATTACAAAACTTTAAATCAATTCTATTTTTTATTAGGTAGTCTGGATTGATGTGGTCTTATTTCAAATACTTAAATCAATAGTATCATCCTCGACCATGTCCTCTTCCAAATTTAACTCATCCTCCTCTAGCTTGATGATCTGAATGGATCTCAGCACGTGAAAGAACTTCATAATTTGCGCCATGTTGATTTAAAGGTGGCGACAAAAGTGTTTAAGTGATGCTTTCTTGAGTTTTATTTCTCACGCATTTAATTATGCATTTGTGGGAAAAATACTTCATGCATTTTTCATATTAGTTTGATTAATGCTTTATGAAGTGCTCATGCATTTTATGAGCTTTAATAACTCATACATTATTCACTTGTAATTAAAATGATTAATATTTGTGAGAGAAAATTTGTCTCACATATTATTCATTTATTAATTATGGAAATTGGTTTTCATGTGAGAAACCACCTCACACCAATTTGCCATTTTCTTCTCAATTGTAGGTTGAGAGAGTCAAGGGCATGGTTGGAAAGTCTTTGGGTAGTTTTGAGACTTTTCCATTTTTGAGCCTAAGATGGTTGAAGATCCTACTTTTAAGGATCTTGTTTTTCCTTCTTTATAATCAGATCCTACAATTGTGGATCTTGTAATTAATGCTCTTAGTTGGAGAGTGAGTAAGGAAAAACTATATATATTCCTTATGTGAGMCATGTTGAAAAGAAGGAGGAGAGAATGCTTAGCTATTGAAAGCCATAGTGYTGAGMTAATGAAGAGCCATTGTCCTTGAATGTAAGAGAGTTTTGAGAGCTCACTTTGAAGAAGGRATATAGAAGATCTGCATTCTAGTTGGAGCAAGTCYGGAGAYGTAGCCCCAGAGGTGGARRGGTGAACTCCGTTATCAACATCGGTTGTCTCTCTCTTATTTTCCTTCATGTGTTTTTCTCTATTCTATGTTTATTTACTTATGTTTATGTGTTTTAATGCATTATGATAAATGAACTAATATGCTCAATAAAACCTGTATAAGCTATAGTAAATTTAAAGATCCTCACATTGTAAACATTTGGGAGAGTAGTACTCAACATGTTTACGGATCAAGTGGTATCAGAGTAGGTGACTACTTTGCAGGATGGGAAGAGGAGCAAAGCACACAGAAAGAATGCAAGAGTTGCAAGAGATCAATGACAGCATTCAAGATGACAATTCAGAATTAAGAAGACTTTTGTAGGTAGCTGAAGAGGAGAAGCGAGAGCTTCAAGAGATGCTACAAGCCAAAGAAGAGTTATTGGCTAAGTTGCAGAAGGTTGAGAAGATGGATGTTGCATCTCAAACTGAGGTATATGATGTTTCTTCATGTTTTGTTTTCTCTCCATATGAAACTAATGTTGGCATGAAGATTCTCACAAAGATGGGGTATAGAGGAGGTGGACTTGGCATTAATGGTCAAGGAGTCACCCAACCATTGGAGGTTGTACCAAGACAACCATTTGAAGGCTTGGGTTATTGACATGAAGAGAAAGGAGAATGCTCGAAAGTTGTTGAAGAGAAATCCATCTCTTCACCACCGGATTCCAAGAAGGGAATTAAGACAATTAGTCCTCATCAGTTCAAGTACAAGTCAAGAAGGTATAAAAGTCATTCAAGTTCTTCTTTTTTATATAAGAGAAATGATTGCTTCCATAGATCTTCCAACCATGATGTATTTAAGAATCAAACGAAGAAAATGTGGGTTAAGAAGATGGATGTGTCCATGAGAAGTGAGACCAAGTAGAAGAAGAACCTTTTGTATCCTATTGCAAGGAATGTATAGCTGAATGGAAAACAAAATAATTTCTGCAATTTCTGCAAAATCAGTGGCCATTGGGAGAAGAAGTGTTGGAAATTGCACCCTAAAATTTTCCACAAGTCAAGCAAGAAGAATGCAAAAGAGCCTGTGAAGATGGAGGCTCCATCCACCATTGGAAAAGCATGATTACGAGATGAAAGTGCTTGGTGTTGGTTCAACAAGCAGTTCATAATGTTTTTGCAAGTTTTATTTCTGCTATATTGCAAAATTTYGAGTTTTATAGGGGTAGGTATATCTCTTTTGATGGAAAATACTCAAAAATTTTCTGACTCGGAATCGAGAAGTAATGGCATCATTGCAAAGGACTGGATGAGATAAATCCAATGGCATGAAAATCGCGCCAAACAGCCTCTTAATGAGAAAGTTTCTTCTTATATTGGATCTGGTTGATGGCCGCAGCCGAATTATCAATAGCAGTCCATGAAGATAACGATGCCTTTGCACTCACATTCAAGTTCTCAGAAGATTTGAGACCGTCGTCTCTCACTGGCTCCACCACTGGTAGTTGCATCTAGAGTAGATGAGCGTACTCTCAAGCGTGATGGAGTTTGTGTAGCTTCGTTACCCACCACAATGACAGTTTTGGAAGATCGCATGGTTGTGGTTGAAATGAGATAAACCAAGTATGGATGGAGTCAGGTGTGTCAGAGGATGTTGTAACTGGGCATATTCAATTTCTCATTCCAGGAGAAACAACTTTATTTGCATGTTTCCCATGAGAAGTTTCCTGCATTAATTTGGCAATCTGCAAGAGTCAGAAACCCAAGCACTGAAACTCTTCCTGAAGTCCCTGAAAACCACTGAGAATAGCAGTGATCCATGTGGTGGGAGGTATGTTTATGTTCACGATTTGCCCACGAGGTTTAACGAAGACACGATGAATGAATGTCGGGCTCTGCCCTACCCTGAAGAATACTGAGGGGGTTTTCTCAAATACTAGGATCGATCCAGATTAATGGAGGTCATTCTTCAATACATGGCTCCTTCCTGTGTTGTGGATAGATGAATATCCAATACGATGTGATCCACTAAATCTACACTAATATTCTCCAATACGTGGCTCCCATAGCTCGCAGATCAAATCCATAAATCTCAGATTGTAGACGATGTGAATACCGGTGATCGAGAGTCCATTAATAATGTTTTGATCGTAGCTTACAATAGAAGCAAACAGTGCGACATGTGTCTGCTTATTTCCACTCAATATGGCATGAAAGTTGATAGTTGAATACTCTATTCAACTCAACACCTTCTATGGATATTGATAATATCGATCCTTAACCAAAAGGATTTTTCTTCTCTGAAATTTGAGTGGTTAGTGATGATTTCTACGAGTCAAAACATGGTGAGTGACCTAGTTGGGAATTTGCATGGAGACATTCAGAGGCTGAAGCACTCTGTGAACCGATCCATCTATGCACTGGCAGGTCTTCTAGTCATGGTCATGGGTTTGTTGATTGCCCTCATAGTAGTAGGAATTTACCAGCACAATTCCCTTCATGACCTCAGGAAGAAGGTTGGGATTGTGAAGAATCCCACCGTTTCTTTCATCACTAGATTTGGTCATAAGAATATAGAGGGTCTTACGTATGGAGGCAGTTTGTTCAAAGGAAGTGGTTTTTGGGCCACCAAAGCTCAGTTAACAGGTGAATTAACCGACCATGCCACTATTGGTTACCATGAAGATAGTGTGTTTATCATTGGGGGTGCCAAGGCAGATGGAAATGTAACAAATCCAGTTTGGATGTATGACACAGTTTTCCAAAAGTATACACAGAAGTCTTCCATGCCTGAACCTAGGTATCGAATTGGTGCAGCTCTGTTTAATGATAGAATCTATGTTGTTGGAGGTCGAAACAACGTCAATGATTCAATTGAAACTATGGTGAAATATACATTCATATACGATATCCAGAATGATAAATGGTCAAACGGAAAATATTCACTTGAATATCACAGTGATACATGTGCAGATTCCTTGAATGGGAAGGTTTACATGGTTGGAGGCTATGGTACAAATTACTCGTACCTGAACATAGCTAAAGTCTATGACCCTGTAATAGATCAGTGGAGTCAACTTCCCAATATGCCAACTATAAGAGGGGATCTCATGTGTGTTGTGGCTGCATTAGGGAACCAAGAGACAACTGAAAGCAACATNCTCACAAAGATGGGGTATAGAGGAGGTGGACTTGGCATTAATGGTCAAGGAGTCACCCAACCATTGGAGGTTGTACCAAGACAACCATTTGAAGGCTTGGGTTATTGACATGAAGAGAAAGGAGAATGCTCGAAAGTTGTTGAAGAGAAATCCATCTCTTCACCACCGGATTCCAAGAAGGGAATTAAGACAATTAGTCCTCATCAGTTCAAGTACAAGTCAAGAAGGTATAAAAGTCATTCAAGTTCTTCTTTTTTATATAAGAGAAATGATTGCTTCCATAGATCTTCCAACCATGATGTATTTAAGAATCAAACGAAGAAAATGTGGGTTAAGAAGATGGATGTGTCCATGAGAAGTGAGACCAAGTAGAAGAAGAACCTTTTGTATCCTATTGCAAGGAATGTATAGCTGAATGGAAAACAAAATAATTTCTGCAATTTCTGCAAAATCAGTGGCCATTGGGAGAAGAAGTGTTGGAAATTGCACCCTAAAATTTTCCACAAGTCAAGCAAGAAGAATGCAAAAGAGCCTGTGAAGATGGAGGCTCCATCCACCATTGGAAAAGCATGATTACGAGATGAAAGTGCTTGGTGTTGGTTCAACAAGCAGTTCATAATGTTTTTGCAAGTTTTATTTCTGCTATATTGCAAAATTTCGAGTTTTATAGGGGTAGGTATATCTATTTTGATGGAAAATACTCAAAAATTTTCTGACTCGAAATCGAGAAGTAATGGCATCATTGCAAAGGACTGGATGAGAGAAATCCAACGGCATGAAAATCGTGCCAAACAACCTCTGAATGAGAAAGTTGCTTCTTATATTGGATCTGGTTGATGGACGTAGACGAATTATCAATAGCAATCCATGAATATAAAGATGCCTTTGCGCTCACGTTCAAGTTCTCAGAAGATTTGAGACCATCGTCTCTCACTGGCTCCACCACTGGTAGTTGCATCTACAGTAGATGAGCGTACTCTCAAGCGTGATGGAGTTTGTGTAGCTTCGTTACCCACCATAATGGGAGTTTTGGAAGATCGCATGGTTGTGGTTGAAATGAGCTAAACCAAGTATGGATGGAGTCAGGTGTGTCAGAGGATGTTGTAACTGGGCATATTCAATTTCTCATTCCAGGAGAAACAACTTGTTTTGCATGTTGCCCATGAGAAGTTTCCTGCATTAATTTGGCAATCTGCAAGAGTCAGAAACCCAAGCACTGAAACTCTTCCTGAAGTCACTGAAAACCACTGAGAATAGCAGTGATCCATGTGGTGGGAGGTATGTTTATGTTCACGATTTTTCCACGAGGTTTAACGAAGACACGATGGATGAATGTCGGGCTCTGCCCTACCCTGAAGAATACTGAGGGGGTTTTCTCAAATACTAGGATCGATCCAGATTAATGGAGGTTATTCTTCAATACGTGGCTCCTTCCTGTGCTGTGGATAGATGAATATCCAATACGATGTGATCCACTAAATCTACACTAATATTCTCCAATATGTGGCTCCCATAGCTCGCGGATCAAATCCATAAATCTCAAATTGCAGACGATGTGAATACCGGTGATCGGGAGTCCATTAATAATGTTTTGGACGTAGCTTACAATAGAAGCAAACAATCCTACATGTGTCTACTTATTTCCACTCAATGTGGCATGAAAGTTGATAGTTGAATACTCTATTCAACTCAACACCTTCTGTGGATATTGATAATATCGATCCTTAACCAAAAGGATTTTTCTGCTCTGAAATTTGAGTGGTTAGTGATGATTTCTACGAGTCAAAACATGGTGAGTGACCTAGTTGGGAATTTGAATGGAGACATTCAGAGGCTGAAGCACTCTATGAACCGATCCATCTATGCACTGGCAGGTTTTGCAGTCATGGTCGTGGGTTTGTTGATTGCCCTCATAGTAGTAGGAATTTCCCAGCACAATTCCCTTCATGACCTCAGGAAGAAGGTTGGGATTGTGAAGAATCCCACCGTTTCTTTCATCACTAGATTTGGTCATAAGAATATAGAGGGTCTTACGTATGGAGGCAGTTTGTTCAAAGGAAGTGGTTTTTGGGCCACCAAAGCTCAGTTAACAGGTGAATTAACCGACCATGCCACTATTGGTTACCATGAAGATAGTGTGTTTATCATTGGGGGTGCCAAGGCAGATGGAAATGTAACAAATCCAGTTTGGATGTATGACACAGTTTTCCAAAAGTATACACAGAAGTCTTCCATGCCTGAACCTAGGTATCGAATTGGTGCAGCTCTGTTTAATGATAGAATCTATGATGTTGGAGGTCGAAACAACGTCAATGATTCAATTGAAACTATGGTGAAATATACATTCATATACGATATCCAGAATGATAAATGGTCAAACGGAAAAGATTCACTTGAATATCATAGTGATACATGTGCAGATTCCTTGAATGGGAAGGTTTACATGGTTGGAGGCTATGGTACAAATTACTCGTACCTGAACATAGATAAAGTCTATGACCCTGTAATAGATCAGTGGAGTCAAATTCCCAATATGCCAACTATAAGAGGGGATCTCATGTGTGTTGTGGCTGCATTAGGGAACCAAGAGACAACTGAAAGCAACATGGAAGCTCCAGGTGCTTTAGAATTGTTCACAAA
>JZKD02S0268483.1:0-11416 GCA_000966675.3 Picea glauca | reverse complement strand
AGAGACTACCTTATTGGATGAAAATTTGAACTAAATACTGACCACTATGGACTACAATACATCTTTACGCAAAGTGACCTGAACGCATGACAACGATGTTGGTCATAATTTCTTAGCGAGTACGAATTCGAGATTACTTACATAAAAGGAACAGTGAACCGAGTGGCAGATGCATTGAGTTGGAGACCATGCATGTTTTCAGTGTTGCCTCTTCAGACCAATCTATGTGAAAAGATTCTAACTTTACGACATGACGATGACTGGTACAAAGAGGTCGAGGGTTTTATCGGACAAAACACAATGATGGTACCAAGATTTGAAGGAATTACATTTGATGACAATGGATTACTGAGGTTTAAAAACTGGATTTATGTACTACCGAATGACGGGTTGAGGAGTTTGATCCTAAACAAGGCTCATAGAGAAGTGTACATGGCTCACCCAGGAGTCACGAAGATGAGGTCCGACCTTAAACCATTATTCTTCTCGAAGGGAATGAAAGCATATATAGTCAACTATGTGGTCAAATGTCTAGAATGTTAGTAGGTAAAGGCTGAACATAGACATCCAGGAGGATTACTACAACCACACGCTATTCCAAAATCGAAATGGTAGGTTATTTTGATGGATTTTATTGTTGGATTTCCACTGATGAAAAGGAGACACTACTGAATTTTCGTAGTAGTAGACACTCTCACGAAGAGTGCTCACTTTATTCTTGTGCATACAACGTATTAGGAACCTGACATATCTAGAGTTTTCATGAGTGAGATTGTGAGGCTGCATGTCGTGCTTAAGATGTTTATATCCGATCAAGGATCGGTGTTTACTAGACGATTTTGGATGAGCTTCCAAGAGGCCTTGGGAACCCAACTTAACTTCAACACGACGTATCACCCAGAGACTGACGAGTAGACCAAAGGAATGAACCAGACCTTGGAGGACATGTTGTGCATGTATGTGATGGACCAACAAAAGAGTTGGGAATAATTCTTTCCACTGGTGGAATTCTCTTATAACAACAGTTACCAAAGCACCATTAATATGGCACCTTTTGATTTTATTTACGGGCGACCATGTTAGATGACTTTGAGTTGGGATCCGATTGAGGATAGGGTCCTACTGGGACAAGAAATGATCCAAGAAATGGAAGATCAAATGAAAACAATAATACAAAGGATTAAAGAATCACAGGATTGGCATAAGAGTTATGTCGATCTACACCGTGTCAACTATAGTTATGAGGTTGGTCATCGAGTCTTCTTGCGGGTTAAACCGCATAAGAGTTTGATCAAGTTTGGAAAGGGATCTAAAATATCTCCTAGTTTTGTGGGACCTTTTGGTATTGTGGAGAGAAAGGGGCCCATGGCCTATCAAATAGCCTTCCCTAATTCTTTGAGGCATATGCACGATGTTTTTCATGTATCTTTTTTGAGACATTATATTAGTCATCCTACACATGTTATTGACATGAGTTCCTTGTAGGTATCGGATGAGGGGGATCTCATGGCTAAGCCAATCTACATCTTGGATCATCGCACTCGACAACTATGACGTCGAACAATAGATCAAGTCAAGGTCCAGTGGGACAACTATAGCCCACACTCGGCAACCTGGGAGGATGCATATGATATGCACCAGCAATTTCCATTTATGTTTGATATATAGACTTATGATACTGTGATACACAATATTTCGTGAAACTTCAAGATGAAGTTTAGACCAAGAGCGGGAGTTGCACAGAGCGTCGGACGTCATTCGAAGTGGGAGATCAAGAAACAATACGCTCTTCTATTTTGTTATGTTGAATGCATTATGAATTATGCTTGGATCTGCTTGTTTATTGGATAGGTAAACTATTTTCTAGTTTCATCATTAAAATTCTATAGGTAAACACCCCTTCTTGGTCTAAACTTCATCCCGAAGTTTCACAGTATATATGCTGAAATGAAGTGTATCACGGTATTATATGTCTATCTATCAAACAAAAATGAAAAATGTTGGCGCATATCATATGCGTCCTCCCAGGTCGCCAAGTGCAGACTATAATTGTCCCACTGGACCTTGACCTGATCTACTGTTCGACGTCGTAGCTGTCGAACACGATGCTCCAAGATGCGAACTGGCTCAGCCGTGAGTGCTCCCTCCTATGATACCTGTAAGGAACTCATGCCAATAACATCTGTAGGATCACTAATATAATGTCTCAAAACATATACATGAAAAAAATCGTGCATACGCCTCAAAGAATCAGGCAAGGCTAGTCGATAGGCCATGGGCCCCATTCTCTCCAAAATCTCAAAAGGTCCCATGAACCTAGAAGAGACTTTAGCTCCCTTTCCAAACTTGATCGAAATCTTGTGCAGTTTAACCCATAAGAAAACTCAATCGCCGACCTCGTAACTATGGTCGACATGGCATGCATCGACATAACTCTTCTGTCGATCCTGCACTTCTTTTATCCTTTGTCTTATTGTTTGCATTTGTTCTTCCATTTATTGGATCGCTTCTGGTCCTACCAGGACCCTATCCTCAAGCCAATCCCATCCCAAGGGTGTCTAACGAGGTCACCCGTAAGGAAACTTGATAGGTGCCATCTTAATGGTGCTCTGATAACTGTTGTTGTAAGCAAACTCCCCTAGTGGCAAGAATTCTTCCCAACGCTTTTTTTTGTCCATCGCGTACATGCACAACATGTCCTCCAAGGTTTGGTTAGTTCATTCAGTTTTCCCATCAGTCTCCAGGTGATATGCAGTACTAAAGTTAACTTGGGTTCCCAAGGCCTCTTGGAAACTAGTCCAAAATCATCTAGTAAACACTGATCCTTGATCGGATATAATCCTCTTAGGCACGCCATGCAGCCTCACAATATCGCTGATGAAAACTCAAGCTATGTCAGGTGCCTGATACGTCATACACACAGGAATAAAGTGATCACTCTTTATCAGAGTGTCTACTACTATGAAAATTGAGTCATGTCTCCTTGCTGTCAGTGGCAATCCAACAATAAAATCCATCGAAATAACCTCCCATTTTGATTCCGGAATAGCGTGTAGTTGTAGTAATCCTGCTGGGTGTCTATGTTCAGCCTGTACCTGCTGACATTCTAGACATCTGGCCACATAGTTGACTATATCGGCCTTCATTCCCTTCCAGAAGAATAAGGGTTTAAGGTCTGCCCTCATCTTCGTGACTCCCGGGTGAGCCATATAAAATTCTCTATGAGTCTCACTCAGGATCAACATCCTTAACTCGTCATTTGGCGGTACGTAAATCTGACCTTTAAAGCTCAATAAACCATCGCCATCAAATGAAAATCTATCAAATCGTGGTACCATCATTGTGTTTTGTGTGATAAAACCCTCGACCTCCTTATACCAATCATCGCCATGCTGTAACGTTAGAATCCTTTCACATAGATTCATCTAAAGGGGCAACACCGAAAATATGTGTGGTCTCTGATTCAATGAATCTGCCACTCAGTTCATTATTCCTTTTATGTAAGAAATCCTGAAGTTGTACTCGCTAAGCAATTCCAACCAACGTCGTTTTCATGCGTTCAGGTCACTTTGCGTAAATATGTGTTGTATTCTACGATGGTTATTCTTTAGTTCAAATTTCCATCCAACAAGGTAGTGTCTCCAAACCCTCAAGGCATATACGATGGCTAACAACTCCAAATCATGTGTCACATAGTTCTCCTCATGCCTTCTCAGTTTCCTTGAAATGTAAGTGATTACTCTTCTATCTTACATCAAGACTCCGCCTAAGCCTTCCTTGGATGCGTTAGTGCATACCAAGAATTCCATGTCCATGTCAGGGACCTTTAGTATCGGTGTGGTTTTCAAAAATTCCTTGAGCCTCCGAAATACTTTTGCGCATTTCTGGGTCCAAACAAACTTCTTGTTCTTATTTTACAACTCCATGATCGGATTTTCTATCTTGAAAATCCCTCTACGAACCGTCGATAGTATCCTACTAAACCCATGAAGCTACGTACTTTCGGGACATTCATCGATGCAGGCCATTCCAAAATAGCCTCGACCTTGGCTGGATCCACGAAGATGCCTTCGTCGAAGATGTCATGCCCTAAGTAGTGAATCTTCAATTGATAAAATGAGCATTTGGACAACTTCGCATACAATTTGTGCTCTTGCAAACATTGTAGTACCAAGCGCAAGTGCTCGTCATGTTCCTCTGTTGTCCAAGAGTAAATCAAAATATTGTTAATGAATACTTGGATGAACTTGTCCAAGTACTCGTAGAACACCCCATTCATCAAACTCATAAATACCCTTGGGGCGTTTGTCAGTCCAAATGGTAAAACAATAAACTCGTAATGTCCAAACCTCGTTTTAAAGGCGGTCTTAGAAACTTCATCCTCCTTGATCTGTAACTGGTGATACCCTGATCGCAAATCAATCTTTGAGAACACTTTCGCACCTTTCATTTGATCGAACAAATAATCAATTCTTGACAATGGATACTGATTCTTGATCGTAGCCTTGTTCAGTTGACTGTAGTCAATGCAAATCCTCCATGATCCATCCTTCTTTCGTATGAAAATAACAGGTTCACCCCATGGTGACACACTAGGATGTATCAGTCCCAAGTCCAACAACTCCTTTAATTTCATTTTCAACTCTTGTAACTCTGGGTTCGACATCTGATAAGGCATTCTTTCTATTGGTTCAGTCCCCAATTTTAGGTCTATGGTAAACTCCAACTCCCTCTCCAGTGGCATCCCGGGTAACTCTGGAAATACGTCTGCAAACTCCTTCACCACCAGAAGGTGTTCTAGACCTTCCGCTACTCCCTTCTTGTTTAACGCAAGGATCACATAAAGCTTACACCCCTTGCACATACTCTTTCGTAGTTGTAAGGAAGAGATGAACCTCAGGGAAACTCCCTGGTTCTAGCCTACAATCACACGTCTCTGTCCCTTGTGATCGAACAAGCTCAACCATTTTGTCTTTCAGTTGAGTATCGCCTCATGCAATTCCAACCAGTCCATACCAATCACGACATCATAAGATCCTAAGATCGTGACATACAGGTTGGCCCTCATGAAAAAATCTTCTCGGTCAAGGACATAGCCCGTAACCTTTCCTCCAACCTTCTGTTTGGCTCCCGAAGCCATCTCCATGAAGCTAAACTCATCCTGTTTGACTAACTTTACCTTAATCCTTTTTAGCACTGCATCAGAAATGAAACTCTCGATAGCACCGAGATCTATCAAAAAACTAAAAGTCTGGCCAGTGACGATACCTATCATCTCGAGCACCATCGACTGGTGCTTTGCCTGACAGTTATTCACCGCTGCATGAATCCTATGGGCCTTGCCCATATCTCCCACGGTAGTGGTTCCATCTGATCCAGACACTCTAGTCTTCTTCACAGGGAAGTCACACTGGTAGCATGGCTCCCCACACATCCAACACCCTTTCTTCGGCCCAGTGGTCCTGGTACCCAAAGTAGAAGATGATGGCCCACTGGCTTGGAATCCTAGTCTGTTCTACTGAACCGGCCTAAACTGCTACTGCTGCGGTTGACGCTGCTATTGATGTTGTGGTCCCCAATAAGGTGTCCACTGCTGAGGTATCGATCATCGAGGTGTAGTGAAAGTGGATCCCCTCTGGAAGCCCTGATATCCTGGCGTATGTCTGGTTGGTGTCTGATGCCACTGTGCTCCAGATGAAACCTGCCCGACTGGTCTTGCCGGAGTCCTGGTCTGACCCCCACTGATAAGCTCCTCCTCTACTATGAGGGACTTATAGATGACATCATGGAAGGTTGGAGGCATCAAAATCCTAACCTTTGTATGCAGGCTACCGTTAAGACTGAACACGAACTTGTTGAGCTTAAGTTTCTCAGTGTTAAGGTGCAGAGCATACCAGAGCACCTCCATAAAATGGGACTCTTACTCTGGCACCATACGACCTCCCTGTCATAAGGAATTGAACTCATTGAGGTGATGCTCAATGAATTCCTCTGAAAGATACCTCTCTCCGAACCATTCCTCGAACAGTTCCCATGACATGTCTTCGACAACCATGTTCAACTGTGGTAGGAGCGTCTTCCACCATAGAAGAGCACTCCCCTTCGGTTGAAAGACCGCCATGCGGACCTTAATATCCTTTATATTAACCCAACCATAACTCACACCAGTTATAACTCTGAAAAATAAAGCTAACGCAACTCTAGAATTCTGGAGAGATATACTTTTGTTAATTATTCCTTCCAACCTACAAATCTCGTGTAAGTCCAATAATTCAAATGTATTGTGAAAATGGTAAAAAAAAACTCATTGAAGGAACTATTTAAAGAAACAACCACTTGATATAAAATGTTAAGTGCCAAACTCTTAAATAAGATAAACTAAAATACATGAATTACAACAAATATAACAAAGTTTAATGGGGAGTCTTACCCCTAATTTACATGAGAAAAAAATTTGAGTCTTCATACAGTACGCCGAGGATTAAGTCTTAAAGGTCAGATGTAAGGGTTGTACTTAGCGCTAATCAATTCGACAACCACAGCCGCACATTAAACAAAATCTAGCAACCTACCACTTTTAATCATGATCAGACTGGAATACCAATCGCCTTGTTGTGCATAAACATTATATGGACAGTGCTATCACTGTGGGTAAATTGTGTGAACAACATTATTGCTGTGTGAACAACATTGTCGTTGTGTGTAGACAGAGTGAACGGTACTATTGCTGAGTGAACAACATTAATGATGTGTGTATACAGTGTGTAGTCACTATCCGGTGTAACACAAAGAGAACATTATTATCGCTGAGTGGACATCGTTATTGCAGTGTATGTACAATGTGTATTCACTATTAATATCACTGTGTGGACAACGAAGAGTGAATCTGCTGAGCAAAATCCCCTCATATCCGTAACCAAATCCAAACTAATAATCATTCCCCAAGCATTAAATTCGTGATGGGTATAAATCTTGGGGGTAAGGTGAATAGGATGGGTTAAATCGCTCTAGACTGTAACTGTGATAATCGCTACCATGGTTAATACTATTAAACCTATACCAGGTTCAACAAGCATCCAGTCTGTAACAAATCAATCACTAAATGCAATCTCATTCCGCTTTGCTCAATGTATGAATTCGCTGGCATTAGATATTCAAAACATAGTCTTTAAGGAGGTTTAATGGTCAAGGGATAGTGCAGTTTCGTTGTTAATAAATGTAAAGGAAATAAGACACAGTCGGTCAGCAGGTAATCCACTGCTATTTAGGTTATAAGACTCGTTGTCTAGACTGTAAACGTTGTCTCTTAGAAAGGAAAACAATATCCCTATTATATAATTTCAATCAAGGTAAAGGAAAAATGCAGGTAAAAAGGAAAGTCGGGTAAAAAAATGTAGATGAAGGGATGGGTGAAAGGCAGAATTACAATGCCAGTATCAAGTGAGCATACAGAAACAATTCGCTAGCAAATGATATTTTTTTTTACACAGCTAAATTTCTCTAGTAAAAGAAGAAGGCGCAAATCTAGAGTTTACAACTATCACCTATTGCATTCGCTGGATTAATTTAGATACAAATCTATTTATATATGTAAAACAAAAATTCAACCAATGCTGAAACACAACAACAGAGGAAACAATTTCCATCAATCAAACAATACAACCACATAAGTAATAATAACCAGACAGTCCATCAAGCACCCAAACACAGATTTAAATTAAATAGTTTTACATCTTAAAACACCAAATATAAAAAAAGGGGGTTGTCAACAGTATGAGATTTCCAGGGCCCTAAGAATAGCTCATCAAAAGAATCAAAGGGGTTCTATCAGTGGAGGCACATAAAATAAACAACAAGGAAGAAAATAATCAAACGCTAAGGCCGTACTGAAGGATGTAAGTCAACAATCTGGCAAGGGCATCCATAGAGGTAGACGGCCAAAAGGTTCTCCTTCGCTTCACCATCCTCGCATAGAAAAGCAGGGCATTGAGATCCATAGGTCTTTTAACGCTAAGGAGACGACCGTAGATCAGGCTTATGGCTAACTGCTCAGGTGAGGACTGTAGAGCTAGGGACGATGACTAAACATCTTAAAAGTCACAATCAATAGCATAGGGTGGTCACGACATGCAGGAAACGAAGGTCACGGGAAGTCAATCAATCTAATCAAACAACTAGGCTATAGAATTTCAGTCATGAAACTAGACAACAATCTACCTATCCAATAAACAATCAGATCCAAGAATAAGTCCTAATGAATTCTACTCTACAAAATAGAAGAGCGTAGCATTGCCTGATCTCCTGCTTTGAATGATGTCCCGTGCTCCGTGCGACTCCCGCTCACCGATCGTCGAGACCTCACTGGTACCTCCCAACCAATGCTAGGGGTACTCTTCTTCACCCTTATCCCCCCGAGATGCAAAGGGGACACACACACTATCCAGAGGTTACATCTATCTCCTATTTCACCTCACAAGGCCGAGCTAACACTCCTCTCCGAGCTGGATATCCCAACTCCCACAAGTAAATCAGTCAAGTCAATATTTATGTAGCGTAACGTTACGCAAACAAAAGATGATCCTTTCTCCTTCTCCTTCCTTCATTATATAGAATTTCCCACCTCCTCTCTTTCCTAAATCTCATTTAATTAAAGTTTTTAAAATAATTTCCTAAAACTTCTTCTCCGTACAAGTGTCCCTCATCCCCTACATTCCTCCATTAAATAATTTCCTTAATTATGTAAATATCTTTATTTCCCTCACCCACCTAGAGTTACTCCTAGAATCACTCCTAGGTGTCCCTAGATTCCCTTACAGGTTTCAAAGGCTTTCCCTATTATGAAATTGCTAATTCAGTTTAAAATTAGAAAGCTCTTAAATGTGGATTCTTTACTAAGTTGACTTCCCGCTTTTTCCCTTAAGTTCCACTTTTTCCTTTTTATGTTACCTCCTTTCCCTAGTTTCCTATTTTTTTTATTTTCCCTCTTTCCGCTTTTCTTAGAACTCAAAAAGGCAAGTGTGGAATATAACCCCTTTTCCCTTTTATCATTAATTTAGTATCTTTTAAATTATCAAATGATAAAATAATTAATTCTCTCTTTACTTTTTATATCCACAGATTTTATTTCTTACTAATAATTTTATTTCTTACTACCTTCATGTTACAAAATTTTATGAAGACCATAATTATTACTTAAGTGGTATTTATTTTAAACTTTATTATTTTATTTCATTTTATCTATTTATTTTATTTTATATAATTATATATATATATTTTTATTATATATATATATATTTAAAGGTAGACAAAATTGTACCTCTAGCGAAATTTTAGACTTAGTACTTAAATTCTGTACTAGGAGACATTTAATTAGGGAAATTGTTTTAGAATTTCTTAACCTATTATTTTCCTTAGGGCCATCTATGTTCATCCTTCTATCATCATCAATGAGACGTTCCCTTCAGGATGCACTAGGTGCTCCAAGGGTGCCACTCACCTCATTTATTCCCTTGCACGACGTGCTCTTCAGGACGCACTATGTGCTCTAAGGGTGCCACTCGCCTCTTGACTAATTGGTAGACATCAATAACCCCTAGAGTCAACAGTCCGCCAAGTGAAATTGTGGGAGACTAAGGGCCTTTAAGGAATAAGGCCCTCACCTTATTGCACGCCATTTAGAATCATCGTGAGAGACTGTCGTAGTCTACCCTCACGGCATCGTGGGTCCTCTCGAGCTAGGTAATTATTAACCTATAGTTCGAGCCACGGTGGGAGTGCTAGTAGGTTGTGGCAGGGTTGTTGTCCACACCTCTCCCTTAACATATTTGGTAGTTGTGTGTGACCCCTTTACTCCATATGTGAGTCTGGTCGGCAAGGTATCGTCAGCCTGCATCATCAAAAAATCATGTCATAAAATATCCACATCATATCATCTAATTAGATTCACTAATATCATAGTAAAAATATCAAATCCCAAAGGCACACTTCCTGACTCGATCCAGAGTCCAAGGGGTTCCATCGATGCCTCTGCATCCTCAAGGTCCAAAACCCTACACACTTAGTAAAACCGAGTCAATAGCACTTGTCTATGTCAATGTAGTAAAACAACATGTCATCAACCCATATCACATCATAATCAAAGTCAAAAGCTTTAATAGCATAATAATTTGAATCGCTTGCGAGAAAGTGTCCTCAAAGAATAAGTTTTCTCAGTGTGCCAGAGCGGGATGTTACAAGCACTCCCGCTGTATCTCGAATTGTAGGTTAGCATTTACCTAGTTCGAGAGGACCCACAATGTCATGAGGGAAGACTGCGACAATCACTCACAATGATTCTAAGGGGTGCGCAATAAGGCGAGGGCCTTATTCCTTAGTGGCCCTTAGTCTCCCACAAGTTCACCTAGCAGAGTATTAACTCCAGGGTTTTTGATGTCTACCAAGTTAGTCAAGAGGAAAGTGGCACCTTTTGACCACGTGGAGCATCCTGAAGGGCACGTCGCACAAGAAAAATGGAAAATGGTGAGTGGCACCCTTGGAGCACGTAGTGCATCCTAAAGGGCATGTCGCGTAAGGGAAACAAATGAGGCGAGTGATACCCTTGGAGCACGTAGTACGTTTGAAGGGAACGCCGCGTTGTTAATGATAAATGAATGAACCTATATGGCCTTAGGATGAATAACATGATAAGAAATTTTTTAAACAATTTCCCTAATAAATTGTTGCCCAGCCCGAAAATTAAGGTCTAGGTCTAATCTTTTTTGGTGGTAAAATTTTACCTTTTTATAAAAAAAACTAAAAACTAAAAAATAATAATAATAAAAATAAACATATATAAAAAAATAAAAATAAAAATAAAATAAAATAAATAATAAAGATAATCTTCATTAACCTTGTGACGAGAAGGGGGTAAGCCATTAAAGTGTTTTATAAAAATCTTTTGGGATAAATACTTAAAAAGGGGAATGATTGTTTTACTTTTATGCTAATTAAAAATTTAATTCATTAAAAAAGGGGGAAGAAGGGTAAGTTTATGCACATGCCATTTTGAGTTTAATTAAAAAGGGAAAAAGGGGAAATCTAAAATAATTATTAAACTAGGAAAAACAGAAACCTTAAAAGAAAGGGGAAACACTAGGAAAAAGCAGTTAGTCCAACTTATTAAGGTATCTACCATTTAAAAACTTTCTAATTTAAATTGAACTAACAAATTAATAATGGGGAAAGTCATTAAACCTGTAAGGGAATTTGGGGACACCTAGGAGTGACTCTAGGTGGGTGAGGGAAATAAGGGTAATTAATTAGTTAAAGAAATTAATTTATGGAGGAATGAAGGGGATGGGTGACACTTGTACGGGGAGGATTTTTAGGAATTAATTTATTAAACATTAATTTAAATGGGATTTTGGGAAGGTAAAGG
>JZKD02S0268438.1:6879-20649 GCA_000966675.3 Picea glauca | reverse complement strand
ATCCTACAGTGGCGATCGCTCTCGAATTTGAAGGGGGGCTATCATGATCCTTCGAACCCCTTACAATAGATCTCTAACAATCTAACTCCTGCATAGATTCTACAACGTCATTCCTCCTGAGCTTTTCAACTTCGCGGTCAAAGTTCGATCTCGACCATGAGACTCTGACCAATAGATCTGACCCATACCAGCCCGGTGTTTCAACCAGAATCTTTGATACCAATCTGTAACATCCCCAACCACCCACAGGCCAGGGTATGATACCTTCAATCTCACCATTGGACTTCGTACTCTTAGTGGTACCTTCTTATTTAACAAGGATGCATAAGATAAAAGATTTAATGACATGCACAACAATATCCAGCAAGCATGCATAATCTAAGATTTAGTTAAATGATAATTAAAATACACGGCAGAATACATTCATACACATATAATAATATCACAACATAGAGCACTTATCTTTATAAAAAGGTGACACCAACTGGCTGCAAACCAAGGACGTTCCACCCAACCATAGACACCACTGCTCCAAATCTCAACAGCAATGTCACCCCCAAGCCAAGGCTATGAATCCACAAGGATGGTTCCAGAGTGTGCATGGGTTCCCAAACCAGTCAACTCTCAAGCTCTCATAGGTTTCCCAGCACCCACAACAATCCAAGTACCCAACTCTCTTCTACCCAGCCTGTACCACCCGAGAGAATGGACCTCCACCTTTCTTTGCCACACAGTCCCTCAGGAAGTCCTTCTCCTTTATCCAGGGCCTCCAGCATAGCTGGTTCATAATCTCAATGCTGGAACTCTCAAGACTCGCAGTTGTGAGCAAAACAAGGCACAAGCCAACGCATCTCAGACATGCAGGCCCCAAGTCATGGCTGGATTGCACCAGGGACCATTACAGCCAACTATCATGTGGCTAATCTTCAGCAGTTTGGTTCCCTTTCCCCAATCCAAGAGGCGGATGAGGATGGATCAATTAATGGGTAAGTGAGTGCATGAAAGTGTGTGAGGGAAATGAATGAACGTACAGGAAAATCAGTGAACAAGCCATCGATCGAACCCCCCCATCAAACCAGAGGCGGGTTTAAGTAACTTCATGGGGAATCAAGAACCTCCTAGCCTTCCCCAAGAAGCTCACGTAACTGATCCCCTCCCTTAGGAAAAAAGGGTAACTAGCATAGGAATAAACACTTAGCCCCTCAAGCCCCCTCTCTTGTGGAATCATAGCCCCTTATAACTATAGTCCTTGTCCGTCTAGCAACCAGCAATGTGTTTATTATTAATAATGATCAAAACATTACATTTCTTGGGCATATTGGCCCTTTTAATAATTGTTTGGGCACCCTGGCCTCTCAGCATTGTAATAATACATTATTTAAAATGGGGGTTCAAAACCTAGGGTGTTACAGTTTCGATAACAAGGGTTAGGGCTTTGAGGGTTCATATGAACAAGGGTTTGCCCTGTGCTATAGCTCTCTGATATACTGACAGTGTACAACATTATTAATTGGCCCAAAATCTCAGGGCTCTAACTAAGGAGGCTCGACCGTACCCTTATTCGTACTACCTGATTACCCAGGTACATGAGAGTAGTCTTCCCTAGTGTTGTTCTTGGTGCCACTATATCAGTTAAGAGGTTGATAGGTTGATCTATAGTTGGTTTTAGGAGACCTATGGGGATACCTATATACCTTAGGGTATGTGGGAGTGAATGGCCATGTATAGGTGTTGTCTCATGTGGTACTACTTGAAGGGGTACCAACAGGGGTTACAAAGGTTTCCAACTAGGTGAAATAGTGTGTTTCGAGTAACCTATGAAATCATTTGTATTTCTTGCGTGTAGTCCTCCCCAACCACAATTTTACCCATCGAACGATAGATCATTATGCTTTAAAGATGCCAACAATACACATCTCTAGCCTGGAAAAAAAAAATGTCTAAACATTTTGCAAAGGAAAGTGCTCTAACACCACTTGTAAGGTACGAGAGGTTATTATGCAGAGCAGAAATAGAATTGTCATAAAAATTATAAGCAGATGGAGTAAAATATAAAGCACAGTGACACAATTGATTCCAAAATGATACCTTTATTATATCGATATCCAAGTTCACTTGCCTCTTCGAGGGGGTGACCTCCAGTAGAGTAGAGCTCAAGTACAAATTATTCTCAAGACCAAACTCTTCCATGCTTTCTACTCCTATTTATACCATTTCAATCTTCTAGAGAAAATCATAGAGGAAGATCTTTCTAGAAGCGGAACCTTTTATTAAGTCTTCTTACATTAGATGTGTTCACATTATTACATAGGCCTTATTTACTAATGTCGTCCTTTATTACATAGATGAAAATATTATTCTGTCAACTTGAGGGGTTAGGGAGGTTGGGACCCTAACATCCAGTGGTGCTTTTAGTATATTTCATGATAAGTCTATCCTTTTAATTACAAGAATTCCCTTTTGCTAGATAAAGACATTGTTTTAAATTTGAAGTTTGCCTTTTTAGTTACAAGTATGCTCTTATGCTAGAGAGACATGTTGGTGAGTTGGAAGGCCAGTGGATATTCGTACGTTCCACCAAACGCATCCTCCTTTACTAGGCCAAAGACTTATAGTGTCACTTCTAGGCTTGAACCAGTGACACCTTGGACTACAAAATTTGGTGCTTCAATTCTACTAGTTGAAATAAATCCTTCAAAGTCCTACTTAACATCTAGTTCATTGACATCAAAGCCAAAAAAAATTCTCACACAAAAAAAACTACTACACATCAAAAAATGCATACTACTTTGCTAACCTCAACCATCACTCGAACCTGCATTGATTTCTAGCCTTCTTTTCTCATGTCCTCAACAACTCTCATAGCTTTGAGCACAAAAAAAAAAATCATCTTCAGAAGCAATCTGCAAACATGAGCCAACGTCCATAAATAGTAGTAAGTTAGGGGAATAAAAAATTCATTGTATCTTACCCGATGAAAGCATTGTGGCATGTGTGAAATTGACCTCTGTGAACTAGTTTAGGATTAGTAAACAGAGTAGATATGCCTACTAAATTATATGATCCATGAATGCAAGTTCAATAATGGTCAAATGATATTTCCCTACCCACCTGTAGAATTGTGACAAGGGTAGAGGAAGGAACATGAAAAGCAGGGGAAGTGTCTCAACAAGTATCTATTCCTATATCATAGGCATAAGAAATGAGGGTAGGAGTAACATGGGTGTTTCATAAGTGTTAGTAGCAACACAACCATCCATGCCCATTGATCTCAAATCCATCACCCATCCCATCAACATGAGTGCAATTCCTTTCTTGATCTTGAAATCAAGGGGTTAACCTAGTACTATGTTTATCTCTAACAAAACCCTAATTGTGCTATTGAGGTTTCCCATTGTATAAAGAAACATGTATAATATTTATTATGCTTATGTTCTAGGATTCCTTTATATTTGAGTAGTAGATGATGGGAATTGTGAAGATGGACTGGTGAACCAAGTACTTTGTTGGAGATCGATCAAAGGCTAGTGTCCTACTTGCAGAGGATGGAGTTCTACTCAACTATATAGAAATTCCATCAAGTCTACATGAAACAATACTTACAATCTATCTGAGGCAATGTAGACACATAGCTCATGTCATGCCTTGTTCCAATGTACATTTCCATTATTGCTTTGTTTTGTTTTGTTGGAGAATGCATTTACAAAATTTAGAGCTATGTTGGTAGTTAATCTTCATGGTTTTGTTTATTTTTAAGGGAGTGCATGGATTCATGCAATGTAAATTTGGACAACACCTAGAGGAGAAAACTTCACTGCAGCAGTGTATGGTAGTTGTGAGAAATAAATATGGCACTTGCTTTATATTGTTTGTTGTGAACCAGTATTAGGCATATAACAAGTGTACAACTATGCGGAAAATTTGAAGACTTGTCGATTACTAAGTGAGCCTTATTTCTTTTTTTCTAATTTGTGTTTCTTCATCAACCTCATTGGTACCTTTATAAGTACATGTACTTTTGTTGGGTTGTTATTGGATTTTGTCTGAAACTAAAATAGGATTCTCTCAAAGTGTGAAAGGAAAGAAATTAATGGCATGGTTTGATTTAATTAATATTAGTGGAAAATTATTTTTAGTTGATAGAATCAAATTTATATCTAATCAATTTTATATTTAACAAAGGTAAGAGTTGGTTTAAATCAAATCCTAATTTGTAAAGATAAAGTTATATGATTCACGAAAATTGTTTTCTTGTTTGCAATGCCAAACCAAAATTAATAATTGTGTTGTAATATTCCAGATTACACACATGCATTCAAGAAAGGAACTGAATATCAACAAGCACACCGAACACACATATGTAAATACTCAAGAGAGATATTTGGGAAGGTTAACCAACCACTTTGCATTAATTATTCATAAATATTTATACAATCAAGGGGATGGTTGGAGCGATTGTACCCGCTCGAAATTATCATTCATTAAATTATCTTCTACATATGTCCTTTACTTGACTTATACATTTATATTCTTGTAGTTACTTAGGATAATATCTTAATATAATTTATGATGACATTTACATGGCCTAAAAGGACTCCCAACATCTCCCCTAACTTCAAAGTCTTGTTTCATCCCAAAGCAACTGTGCAACAACATCCCAGGTCTTTGCTCCTACCAAAGTATCATTATTGTGCATGAACCATGCATACTGGTATGCATAGGTAAATTAGTTGTAAAAATTGTCAGTTGTATAGGAAGATACACATATATAAGGTTCAACCATGACTCGTTGCTCTTTATCCTCCATATTTAATCTGGTAGATGCATGTGCAATCAAGGGGTCTTCATTTCACTCCACCTCACACCTGCACAACACATGTAGTGTGAGAAACTTAATTTGCGCTCAATCCACCCATCATTTCTCTATCTTTTGGTATCCAAGGTCACAACCCAAGGAGCTTCCCTGCAACTCTTATACCCAGGGGCTTAATTAACTTAATCGTTCTTGTGTTGTCATCTTGTCCTTTAATCTCTTTGTGCATGTGTCATCTAATGTCTCTTTTTTAAATTCCTCATTCTCTTGTCGTTGTAGAAAGAATATTGGAATCAATACTCTATGGAAGTCAATGATCCAACTCTACTACTCAATAAAGCGCTACACAAATTCCTCAATCAATGCTTAACTTCAATGTTGTAATATCTTTCATCGAAGTGCTCAAAGCCAGTGCTCTAATGCTTATATGCTCACTACTTGGTCAAAAAAAAATTCCTACTATTGCTTAGTCCATATCTCTTCTTCTGCTTAGTCGATCTTGGATATCTTCACTAGGTCTTTGTTAATTCTATAAAATCTATCAAACTTTGTCTTTTGTTTCTTTGTTGTTGTCAATCATGGGTGTTCTCCAATGACATATTTATACTTTCAAGTCTCTAGTAATGACGTGGACTTTGAAATTTAGATTTACACAAAGGATGACTATGACTATGACTCAATTCTAGCATTCTAATTTGTGATCATGACTCGACTTGACTCTGCTTCTATCAAACCACTGTTAGGATGACCTTCTAACTTTTAGTAATACACAAAAACTTTTTTTCTAGTTCCAAACTTTCACTGACTTGACCAAAATGTTTTCCACTGGATACCGATTGATGTTGGCGAGGAACCAATCTAGTCGACTACAAATTGACTTATATTAAAATAACAAAGGGGATGGTATTTAGACTCTATTTTCAAATCAGATATTACAATGAATATCACTCTCTCTGCTTGACACACTTACAACATTTCATTCAATTTTTTTTCAACGATTAACATTGACTTTACTAATGTCCTTCATGTAGTTCTTTTCATGCATATGACTCCATGGAGCATTGCAATAAAGTCTACTTTTTACTTGATAAGACCCTTTCCTCTGCATGTTAACTTGTACCAAAGACTACATTTCTTAAAGGTGATGTTTAAGTGTTCGTGCATTCCAATGAAAAATTATCCATAAATTCAACAACACATCTTTATCGTCAAAATCACACTCTGTTAAGCTTGTCAACATAATCAATTCTTCATCTTTCTCTAGTTAGTTATCCTTTGGTTGGTTTAATTATTGTCGATCACTATAATGTAGTTTGTATCGTCACAATGAATTTCATGGTAGTAATGATTCATATTTAGGAGCGGAACGAACTGATTAACAGACTGAATACAATAAACACGGAGATATGAAGAATAACACATATAGCCAATGAACAATATCTTCTATTGAATAATGAAATAGGTTGAAGTTGTAAAATTGCAGAGCTAAAACACTTGCTCGAATGGTGGTAGCTATCTCTGAGAAGAGAAGTGGCTACTACATGCATTTGTCTGAGCATAATCCATTACAATGAGGCTCTAGAGGCCTTTTTTATATTACTCATGAATGCCAAAACCCTAGACATCCAAAAACATAACCCTAGAAGGTGAAACACCAAAAGTCATGTGGGCTCCTATTGGTAAGTTGGTGTAAGTTGGTACCTCAACTTCCCAAGGTCGTAAATTTTGCATACGACCTATGTTTTAGTCGTGTGATAGCTTGTTGGAAAGGTCTTTCATAGAACTACACATTCTGTAGTCAAACTCTGACTCGGTCTACAGCTTGACTGTGGTGAGCCAAAAAAAACAATGTTTAGGGCCCCAAAACGGCCTTGGAAGTACATCAAGATGTATTGACATGAAAACATACAAAATAAGCTAGTTGGATTAGGCAAGAGGCCACCAGTATCCACCTGGAAGACGTGTGGGGCTTCAGACAACCCCAGAAGTGTAGAACCCACAATTACAAAGAAGTACAGAAGAACGTGCTGAACAAAAACAGACAAGAGGAACCATTTGGAATAGGTGGGTGGCCACCAATATCCACTTGGATCAATCCTCCCCCCTTAGGAAGCAATGGTCTCCATTGCATTGAGTTCCCCCATCAGGTGAGGAAAATTATGTTGTATTTGGCCCCGGGTGAGCCACTTGCCTTGGAGTAGGAGTTGCCCTGCCTTGACAGCCCGATAAAGATGGATCCTCTGCTAGAGAGTGCCCTTGACCTATGTGTCCACTATCTGATCATTGGAGGCTTGTTCCATGCAGTCAAGGTTGAGCTCTGTTGGTTTCAATTGTTCTGCGATCTCTTAGGTGTCCAATAGTGGTGGAAAATATGGCAGAAGGAGGTCCACATTGAACACTGGATGCAGGCCAAGGAAGGGTGGAGTGTTGAGCTCAAAATCATTGCTACCCACAACCTTTGTAATAATGTAAGGCCCATAGCGAAGTGGGAGAAGCTTCTGATGGGGCCTCGTGAGATGAGCCTTTTGCAAATGTAACCAAACTTTGTCACCAACCTGAAACCAGTGTGGTACCCTGTGTTGATCATGGTGATGCTTGTACTTAGCATTGGATTTATGCAATATCTCCTAGACTTGTTGGCGGATGTGCTAAATCCGCTCAATGAATCTGGTGGCTTTGTCGATTGCAGATTGATCATGGGAAGAGTTTGCTTATGCAGTGGCAAGAAGAAGTGCAACATCAATGGGTCCCAAGGGTTGGAATCCTAGACCCACCTGAAATGGGCTATGGTCGATGGAGCTATGGAGAGCCATGTTGTAATTGTGTTGAACATAGGGGAGACTCTTGTCCCATGTACATGGATGCTTAGAATTGTACATGCGTAGGATGTGCACAGTCATCCGATTGACGACCTTTGTTTGTTTGTCGGTTTGGGGGTGGAAAGTAGTGAATTTTGTGAGCTTGGTGTCCAACAGAAACCAGAGACTCGACCAAAATGTGTTGAGGAACCTGTTGTCTTAGTCAGAGATGATGGTCTATAGTATCCCAAAGTGGACCCACACTCATTCGAAGAAGAGCTTGGCAGTATCTGTCCCTATGATATTCTTCTTGCAGGCTATGAGGATGGCCATCTTCGAAAACTGATCAAGGACCACAAATACGCAGTCATTTCCTTGCTTGGTGGATGACAAGCCAAACATGTAATCCATTGAGATGGATTCTCAAGGCTTCTCGGGAATAGGAAGAGGAGTGTATAAGCCTTGATTCTTGATGGATGGCTTGGAAATGGCACAGAAAGTGCAAGATCTGATATACCTGCTGACGTCCTATCAAATTTTTGGCCAATAAAATTGTTTCTAAAGAATGACCACAGTTTTCTCCATGCCAGAATGTCTTGCCACCCGACTGTAGTGGGCTTCCAAAATCATCTTTGCATGCTCACTTGTAGGAACACAAAAATGGCCCATGTGGCATAAGATTTCGTCCTGGATGTGAAAATAGGTAACAATTGTGGATGTACCTAAGAGATGATAGGTGGTGGCAAAGTCTGGATCTTGCTGATAAATTTGGGGCCACTCAAATGCTTCATGTCCACATGAATGAAGAACAATGGTGAGTGCAGCCACAAGAGGTCGATTGAGGCAGTCAGTGACATGATTGGAGATACATGTCTTATACTTGATATTGAGATGGAACTATTGCAGGTAGGTGGACCACTTCTGATGGCAGTCATTCTGCAATTTGGCTTGTGTCTGTATGAACTGCAGAGCTTGTGATCAGTGTGTATGATCGTCTCTTTTCCCAAAATGTAATGTTTCCATTGACGATAGGCTTGTACAATGGAATACATTTTCTTGTCATAGGTGGGGTATTTACGGACAGTTTCGAAGAGTGTTTCACTATGGTATGCCACCGGATGCCTGTGCTGAGTGAGAACTGCACCCACAGCATAGCCAGATGCATCAGTCTCAATATCGAACAGTTGTTGCAAATCGGGCAAGGAGAGTAGTGGAGCTGAGAAAAAGCAATGCTTCAGATCATTGAATGCTCGTTTTTTCTCCTTCCCCCACAAGAACTTGGCCCTACCACCACCCTTGTTCACCTGGATGAGGTCCTATGCAATATGGGAGAATTCCAACATGAACCGTAGGTAGAAGTTGGCTAGTCCCAAGAAGCTTCGAAGCTCAGTCAGTGTGGTCGGGGCTGGCCAGTCACAGATGACTTGGATATTAGCTGGATCAACATGTACCCCATGCTCGTCAACAATGTAGCCCAAGTATTTATACCATGTTCATGCCAAAAGAGCATTTTTCCAAGTTGGCATATAGCTTGTGTTGTCGCAGAGTGCTCAAAACCTGTTGAATATGCTGCATGTGCTCCTCCCACGTCCTGCTGAAGATGAGGATGTCATCCAAATATACCACCACAAAGGAGTTGGTGAAGGGTCTCAATACATCATCCATCAACCTCGTGAAAGTGGTTGGTGCATTTGTTAAGCCAAAGGGCATGACTAGCCATTCGAAGAGACCTTCTTTAGATTTGAAGGTTGTCTTCCATACATCAGTTGGTTCAATGGGAACCTGGTGGTAGCCAGACTTTAGGTCAATATTGTTGAAGAAATTTTCCCCCTTGAGTTGGTCAAGAAGGTCATCAAACCTGGGAATGGGGTACCGGTTCCTAACTGTGATTTTGTTTAAGGCTATGTAATCAATGCAGACTCATCACATCCCATCCTTCTTCTGCACCAGTACAACCAAGCTTCTGCAAGGAGAGGAATTGGGTTTGATGTGCCCCTTTTGAAGCAACTCTTGGATTTGTCACTTGATTTCATCATTTTCCATCAGCGAGCAATGATAGACTGTTCCATTAGGTAGAGGTGCATCGGGGGTCAAATCAATTGGATGCTTGACTTGGCAGTGTGTTGGTACCCATGTAGGTGAGGAGAAGATGTCTTTGTATTCTTCCATGATCCTGTCCACTTGCTTCTGCTGCAAAGAGAGGCTCTATGTAGAGGCCATGGATGTGGTGGTGACCTTCTACTTATTGTGAGAACGGATCACAAAGAAGATGATATTCCCAGTCTGTGAGATGACCTTACTACATTGCTTAGCAGAGATTAAAGAAATATATGTAGGCGACGCTACCTCTGGTATCCTATACAATTGTCTACACAAAGTAATAATAACACTACGGGGTCTAGACTCATACAAAGCATGACACTTCCAAAAATATGGTTGTCTTAAAATAACATCACAAAATTCAAGGGGAGAAATATCACACAACACCTCATATTTGAAAGGCTTGATGTCGTAGGACAGAAGACATTTTTGGCTGACACGAAGATCTCTTCCTTGGTGAAGCCAACCGATGGTGTAGGGTTGCAGGTGCAGTGTCATTGGAAAGTCCAGCCACTTGACGACCTTTGTTGAAATCAGTTTCTTCTGACTACTTCTATCGATAATGAAATGAAGTGAAGCCTCCTTTACCCACATATGCGAGTGGAAGAGGCGTTCCCCTTCCTCTAGTTCTTTTGGTTCACTTGGTCAGACTTTGGTGGTAATGACAATGGCACTAGGTCTAGCATCGATAATTCGCTTCCCTCCTTCAAGATTTGATTCAAAATCATAATCAACCTCTGACTCAGAAGCCTTCAATTCGTCCATGAGGGACTTCTTGGAGCGACATTCTTCGGTGTTGTGCCAAGGAATTTTATTGTACTCACACCATTTTCACGTGTCCTTCCTCTTCTCCCTACCCTTCTTGTGTTGTGGCTTGGACTTTTTGTCCTGAGGGTGGCCATCTCAACTTGGTTCCTTGTTGTCTGGGTTGGGGCTGCCTTTGCCCTGCTTCTACTATGAGGGGTTTGCAGATCCAAACTCTCACCTTTTTTGCTTGATCTTAACAACGTATCTATAGGTCATGCCCAATGAGGCGATGTCCAGAAACCCCATTTATGTTTGAATTTATCTATGAAAACAACCGCAGTATTTGAGCACCAGATGACGCTCAGAGTATTTGATACCCAATTTGGTGTGTAGGGTATGGAAAATATTGGTGAAATATGGTATTGTCTAGTCCCTTTCTTGATGTAGGGTGGTCCATCTATTGTACTGGTCCTCGTAGCTTCCAACAAGGTAGTATTGTTCTTTAATAGCGTCTTGGAAGGAATCCCATGTAGGGGCCACCATAAAAATTGCAGATTCCTCAATGGCCTTTGCTCAAAGTAAGTATACCACCAGTCTTTAACATGGGGAACGACCTTAAGGAGTGAAAATGTGATCTTTTCCCTATCCGAAAAATTGTAGACCGAAAAATAACCTTGGAGCATATTAAACCATTTATCTATAACATCCACATCTCTCAGTCCTTCAAATAATGGAATATCAAAATTTATTTGTATCTTGAAGGGGGTTGCATGGTTGCTTGATGAAGATGCTTCTCCTGTGGGCAGTCGTCAAAGAATCTGAGCAAAGTTGTCCATCATTTTGTTCCTTTGTCATGCGAGGGCTTCCTCGAGAAACTTTTTAATAGGATCTCATGCTCCATCATCTTTCTTTTCACCCCCCATGGGTTGTTGTCAGGCTCAGCATAACCGATCTTGTAATGGCTCGATTGGTTCGAGCCCCAACTTCTTATACCTAGATCTTGTCGGGGACATGCACAAAGAAAAATAAATGAAGAGAAGACCGTTCTCATACCACTGATATGGATTTAGGAGCAGAACGAACTGATTAACAGACTAAATACAATAAACACAGAGATATGAAGAATAACATATATATCCAATGAACAATATCTTCTATTGAATAATGAAATAGCTTGAAACTGTAAAACTACAGAACTGAAACACTTGCTTGAATGGTGGTATCTATCTCTGAGAAGAGATGTGGCTACTACATGCATCCATCTGAGCAGAATCCATTAAAATGAGGCTCCAGATGCCTTTTTGATATTACTCATGAATGTCAAAACCCTAGACATCCAAAAACCTAACCCTAGAAGGTGAAACACCAAAAGTCATGTGGGCCCTTATGGGTAAGTTGGTGTAAGTTGGTACCTCAACTTCCCAGGGTCGTAACTTTTGCATACGACCTCAGTTTTAGGCGCGTGATAGCCCATTGGAAAGGTATTTTAGAGAACTACACATTCCAATGTCAAACTCGGACTCCATCTATAGTCTAATTGTGGTGAGCCAAAAAAACAATTTTTAGGGCCCCAAAACGACCCTAGAAGTACAACAAGATGTGCTGACATGAAAACATATAAAATAAGCCAGTCGGATTAGCCAAGAGGACACCAGTATCCACCTGGAGGATGTGTGGAGCTTCAGACAGCCTCAGAAGTGTAGAACCCACAATTACAAAGAAGTAACAAAGAACGTGCTAAACAAAAAAAGACAAGAGGAGCTAGTTGGAATAAGTGGGTGGCCACCAATATCCACATGGGTCAAGTAATGTGTAGGTAGTCTTATAATCAGAAGTGTGTTTCTTATAGGTGTAGTCTAAACTTTTCGAGTTTTTTCTCATTTATGGAAACATCACCGAAATCCGACGATACAATTTTTGGTGAAATCACAACTTTTTTGTTGCTTAAAATTCATTTTTTAATGCATAAATGGATTCATCCCCTAAAAAACCGTTGGAGCACACTGGACATCCCAAATTGATTCAACTCCATGTCGAGGTCACATGAGTGCATGATTCACAAGTCTTTGCTAACACGTCTCCACATCTCCTCCGCCAACTATAGGCGATCGTGACATTGTGTAGTTCTTTCCACAGTAGCTCAGGGCGTAAGCATTGTAGCGGATTCGACCAATATCAGCCCCCAACACTCTATCCTTAAAATGAATTTCATAAAAATGATGGAGAGAAACGATATCTTTTCGATATCCTCTCTAGCAACCCTCTTCCATGAATCTATTAATGTATCATTGCAGTCATTCTTACACCAACACTACTTCAACTACATCGTTTCCAACTGTCAACCAAATCAGCAACAATCGACAATGATTCCTCTTCTTTCAAAGATCTACCACAATTCTCAATGAGATAGCCTCATTTGGATTTGTGTGCACTTACTAACTTCATTTGGGCCCTCTCTCACCTCCAAAATCGAGGACAAAACACACACAATCATGGAACAATAATAGTCACACTCACAACAATAAACTACTCTCCTATGCTAATCTACTTCTATAGAATATTACTTTCACATGTTTCCACTTCCCTGGGCCCTCCCATGAGGGATTCAAGCCCAATCATGTTTTTATACCATGACAAGAAATGGGAGAGTAGACATGATCCAGGATCTTTTCATTGTGACTTATAAAGAATTGCATTAAATGAGCATAAATTAAAGTGCACCATTAAAGAAGGGAAAACTCAAAAATGAAGAGACATAAGCATCAGATCTGAACACAAAAACTTGATAACGGAGTTCATCCCTGGTGGACTACGTCTCTGGGTCCTTCTCTCAAATGGGTAGGCTGTTTCATTAACTCAACAAAAGAATTTGGCAAAATACATAAGTATACCTCATTCTGAAATAAAGCTACAGAAATAATGCTCAGATTAGAAAACAGATAGCACCACTGAATTCGTGGCATCGAATTACCCAAAAATGATTGTCTCCATGCCTCGATCCAACTCTGGCACTCCCAGGCCCAAGAAGAATTATGTCTCGATTTTTGTGCCCTCTACAATCTGCAATAATGATTGTACCTCCTCGAAAAACATGTTTGGCAGGTCGTACGGGTTGCGCCTCCTCTTCCGTGGTTGGGTGGATACACTTCTTAAGTAATAACTTGGTGATATGTACCAAGTGGTACCCACGGCCTAGTGGTTAGGGGCAGAAGTATCAAGGCATAGGCAAAGGCAGAGGTTCCGGGGTCGATCCCCACTGACTCCACTTTTCATTTGTTTGTTATATGGTTTGTATATATATATATATATATA
>JZKD02S0268415.1:305788-330077 GCA_000966675.3 Picea glauca | reverse complement strand
AAAATGTTTGTCGAGATCATCGTTATCCATGTACTTACAAGACATGATAAGCATTGTGTTCAATCTTTCACTTTTGGTCGCCAAAGAGAGTGGAGAGAAAATCAATGATGGAGGGGCGCACCCGTTGTACCCAACGGCCTCATTATGATTGGTGATGTAATAATGATATGGCCATGGGAGGCCGACACACAAACAAACTCAATCATCATTGACACCACCTTTGGCTCTATGAAGATCACCATCGACCTCAATTACCATTCCTGTTAACACTTTTGTCAATCCTCTTCCTCCTCATCATCACCATAGCTAATGGATATGCCAATCACTTATCATTTGAGCTCAATCAGATGACATGGCAATGGATGATAATGATTGAGCTCAATCAGATGACATGGCAATAGATGATAATGAATGATGTGGACTTTGTATTTATTGATTTAGATTAGATTAACGATGAAATGAAATGATACAATATTGTGTCAATAACAGAAAAATTGTATTGAAAAGAAAATTATTAGAATAAAAACAAAATTTTATTAATGATTTGAATGGTGTAAAACTCTATTATTGTTGAAAGAACATGATTTTTATGCGAATGAAGTTGTTTAAGATGTATTCACAACAAGTAGTTCAAGAGCTTATTCCAGCGTTTGATCTATAGCCAGTAAATGTGCCAGTGTAAAGAAAACCATAACAAGACTTTGAAACTACATTTTATAATAATGTGAAAAAATGCTTAAAAAGCAAAAACCCTTAAAATGCAAGAGCCCTAACCCCAACATGATTAACAACGAGTAGGAAAGTTATGCTCAATGGATCAAAGTTGCTTGAAAAAGGGAAGCGTTGTCAATATCATAACATTTTCCATGATGCTCTGTTTTGGGTTTTCTTTAGCTTGTTATAAACAACATTAGCAGGTTGAGTAAGGTCCCCAATCATCGAACATAAATGCCCCCAAAAATGCATGAGAAGGCTGTGAAAAATGCATCAAAAATTCATGACCCTGAAACTATCAATATCATCATGACTATTTTTTATATAGATCGGGACAACCATGTGAACCGATCCTTCCCCCTTTAGTAGCAATGGTCCCCATTGCATCAAGTCCCTATCCCAAGTGGTAAAACTTTTGCTCACTCTAGTTTTTGGTAAACCACTCGCCCTAGTGAACAAGTTTCCTTGCTTTGACATTCAAATAAAGTTGTATGTCATGTTAGTGGGTGCTCTTGATATTGGTGTCCATGCTTTGTTCCACTATATCTTGCTCAATACAATCACATTTGAGCTTTGTAATGTCCAAGTGCTCTGCCATCTCCAAGGTGTGCCAAATAGGTGGAAAGTATGGAAGATGCAACTCCACATTAAAGATAGGGTGTAAGTCGAGGAAAGGTGGAAGATTCAATTTAAAAACACTCTCACCCATAGCCTTGGTGATAGTGTAAGGCCCATATTGGAGTGGTTTGAGCTACCTATGGTGGTCTCTGAGTCACTCTTTCTGCAAGTGCAACCATACCTTGTCACCAACTTGAAAATAATGTGAAACCAGATGTTGATTGTGTCACTGCTTATACTTGGTGTTCGATTTCTACCTAATATCATGACCTTTTTGTTGTATGATGGATCCATTCACCAATTTTTTTTGCTTTATTTACCTTATTCTAAGCATTGGATGACACAATGTCATATTCTATTGTAACAATAAACTCACATATCAATTATCAATTGTGTGTGTGTGTGGATTCTCTACAAATGCACTAATGTTAATTACATTGGTATCAAAGTCCCTTTGAGGGCACTTCCAATTATTCCAACCTTTGGACACACAAATTTTAGATTTTTCTTTATTCTAGGTTTTTGACCACAAACCAACCTTTGGTCATTTAAAGTACAAAAATTCCATTGAACACAATTATTCCAGTATAAATTGAAGATTACACTACCATACATTGAATTTTCATGAAGATGAATCATTTATGCAATTATCACTGGGGAAGAATTAGATAGTATTAAATTTCCCCACCTCTAAGCAACCATAAAAAAAAACTTGTTAGACCATCTTGCACTTATTTGCTACCATTGTGGGAGCTTCTATCAAACATACATTGAGGCCTAAAATTATTAAAGAAATTATCCACTAAAGTTAATCGTTGTGGAAGTAGAATAAAGGCTTTCAAAACTATCATTGACACATTATATTCATCCATCAATAGATCATATCGCTCGGTGGAATAAAAGAAACAATTGTGGTTTGAAGAGAATATATGTGTCATCCTACCATTTATTAATATATATTGCCATGGGATATTGCAGTAGTGAAGGAGCGGGATATGTTACAAGGACACTTGATCGACATCCATAAGAGCCAACACTTTAACCAATTAATGTATCAACATTAATTTACACAAAGGAAATATTCGAAACATTAATTTTTGAAGAATCTTAATACCGATATGATTGTGTCTCAAAATAGAAGTTATCTTTGGAATCAAAATATACAACTTTCTATATTAGAACCCTATAAATGTATAGTTCCACAAAGGATAGAACTAGGGTGGACTGACCCTTCAACATTATAATTTTTTCAGTTCACTTCATCAAAGATCATATTGTCTCTTTTCCTCAAATATGACAACATTCCTCAAATATGACAACATTCGGAACATAGCATCATGTGAAAGCAATAAAGTAAAGGATGAATACATAAAAATTTCTAGATTATGATTTGAGGAAAAAACATTTTTCAAGTGGATATAATGTAATAAACATAAAGTACATATAACAATAATAACAATAATAATATTCAAATTGCACATCTAAAAGACATTTATATTCACATATGTTACAATTCAATCTATTTAAATACAACTCTTCATGATATTGTAACCATGAAAGTGTGTGTGTAATTTTATGTTATCCTTATTATGTTGGATATTTTGTTGTAAATGAATTATTGTTCATTATAGTGAGTACTCTTCATCTTATTACCTATAATCTAATTCACTATGTGTGTGTGCGCACACACATGAATTCTTTTATGTTATCCTTCTCATTGCTTATTATGTTGAATATTTTCTTGTAAACGAACTATTGTTCATTACAGTGAATGCATTTCATCTCAGTGCCCATGTTCTGATTCACATAGGTTTCTCAATGTAGTTAGGGTTGAGCTCCATACTTTCAAAATGCTATTTCATTCCCAAGGTGTCCAACAAAGATGGAACGCATGAAAAAAGTAGCTCCACATTAAATATAGGGTGTAAACTAAGGAAGAATGGAATATTCAAGCATTCTCACCCACAACATTGGTGATAGTGTAAGGCCCTTATTAGAGTGGTCTAAGCTTCCTATGGGGGCTTATTAATTGATTTTCTGCAAGCAAACATACTTTGTCACCAATCTAAAACTTGCATGGAACTAAATGTTGATTGTGTCAGGTTGGCACAGGGGCAGACCCAGGGTTCAACGCTACAACAACGCACCTACAAAACCCTAACTATCGGCCCTTTCGACAACACCTGCAAAGCAGATGATGTCTCACCCGAGGTAGAGGTAGGGGTGGTTGCAGGACTCAAGTGTCTGCAACCTTAGCTGGGACATGGATCTGTGATTCCTTACTTAATATAGCACTCAGGACTACTGGATCTTTAATATGAAATCAATAACCACTTCGCAGATACAACAGAGCTTCGCATCATTCAGAATGACTAGATTGTTTGATCACTTATCATCCACAGAGCATTCAGATCTAACAGGTCAAGCACTTACCATATACATGTGAATCAGACCTAACATTCTACACATCATAATCACTAAGCATAAACATATATAATAGATCTATCTACTCATCTCAAAGCACTTAGCAAATAATCACATCAATGCATCAGAACAAGGCACAAAGCGGACAACACAGGATTTACGTGGTCCACCCCCACCCCCAGGCTACATCCACCAACTCTTCTTCTTTATTATCGTCGGCCAATCAGTTACAAGCACAGAGCTGTAGAAACCCTTACTTCGCACAGGACAGAAGATCTGCACAACTCACTAGATCCTTCTTCCTTTCCTTTCAGCGCAAAGCCTTCTATACCTTCACACAGGGAGTTGCACTAAGCTCTGCAAGTCTATACGGAATGCACAAAACTCTTGATCACATAGATCCCCCCTTGGCACTTAACCTATATCACATAGATACAATACTCCTCTCCATTACCCCTCTATTACCCCCTTATTTATACATACAAAATGGGCCTAAGCATGGGTAAACCCACGGGCTGACATCCCTTTCCCATTACATATTCCCAAAACCCAAAAAGGGACCCAAAAGTGGGTCAAGATTCTGTAATCTCAGCTTCATCTGGCACTCCATCTTCGACAGGCTGTCGAAGTCCCAAAAATGGTCAAATATGACCAAGTGTTCCCAAAACTTAGTCAAGGGCCAACATGCCCCCAACACTCACCTGTGACTCGTCCTAAGTCACTCTGGTCTGAGCAATTCTTCCTCGAATGCCTCGAGCTTGGCTCGAGTTGCTTCGCCCTGTTGCAATGCTACGGCCTCTTACTCAATGAACTCCTAGATGAGTGTGTCATTGACTGGCCCTTCTAGGTGTTGTTTTGCTGTGATGACGACCTGTTCAAGCTCTGCTCCTTGGCTTTCAACTTCGGTGAACAGTTGGCATGCCTTCTCTTGCACTGGTTGAAGTCATTGAGAGACTTCCATCACATTGGTCTGGATCGTGTGGATCTATTGCTGGGCCATGCACTGCTATGGAAACCTCTTCATTCTTTCCACTAGTGTTAAGGCCTTTAGCTGCACCTGTAGCGTATCTACATGCTGCTTTACTTCCTGGAGCTGCGACTACAATGCCTGTAACTCTGGATTTTCTGCAAGGTTTTCATATGTCTGAGCGCTCCTGGAGCTCAACTACTTACACTCCAAGGCAAGGGCTTTCATTCTGCCAACTGCGCTGCGAGCAGTTTCCTCTCTTAGGTCTCTGATTTCTTGAGGAGTCTCGGGTACGTTACAAAGTTCCAGATCTGCGATGCGCTGTTGAAGCTACTAGATTACTTCTTCGAGTTGCGCCACCTGTTGTGGGACTCGTTCCTCAGTTTTCACTTCTATGACTGTCACAGAGTGAAGTGTGTTGTGAACCCTTTCCTGTACTTCGAGTTTCTCTGCGAGAAACTGTTCCTTGTTTTTCTGTAGTGTTGCTTTCTCTTCATTCCTATTTTGCTTATAGAGCAATATTTTCCTTTTCTGCAGTACTTCTATGGTCCTCAAGGTCTTTCTGTACTTGCACTAAATCCTAGGTGGCTTCTGCTGTCTCTTCTTGAGCTCGTCGAAGGCGAGCTTCAACTGTATCAACAATCTGATGTAGTTGGGTTGGCTCATCACCTAATTCGGGTGTTCATGATGGCAGGGGTGCAATGGAAACTACGTGGCTAGACTATATTGCTTGCTATACTCCTTGAAGCTCGTCCCTGATGCGACTAAACACTTCCTCCTTCTTGGCTTCCTGCTTCTCTGCTATCTCTAGTGAAGTATCATTCAGTGCAGCGACTATGAAGTCAAAGTCATCCAGAGTGAGAACAGTCTCAAACTTGGTTCTGGTTGCCTTATCTTTCTTCCTGGACGAAGGCTTTCGTGTGGTAACCTTCCTTTTCTTGGAGGGATCCTCCTCCTCTCTAGGCGGTGTAACTTCGCCTTTATTTTTCTCGAATTCTGTTCTACCTGGATCTCCACCATCACCTCCCTGCTTAGGTGAGATCGAAGTGGTCTTCGTAGAAGTATTGTTGATATCTTGAACTTCTTCTTCTTCCTTGGTCTTTCTTGGTCTAGGGGTATCAAGCATAGGTTCTGGACTATCGATGTCAGAAATCTCTGCGGGGTCTACTGAGATGAGGAGGTCTGTCGACCACTCCTTGGTGATTTCTTCCAATTCTTCTTCTGTTAACTTATAATAGGACTGTAACTGCTGCTTGTGCTCGTTAGCGCGCGCTGTGATGTATATAAAGTGCTTGTTTGTGTTGAACTTCATCAGGGGCCAAAACCTGTAGAAGGTGTTCAGAGTGATGCGCGGTGTAGATTGGATTGCGATCTTCAATTGATTGTAGTAGGCGTGGAAGAAGGAATTGGATTTCCACTACTTTTTCATATCACTCGAGTACCACAAGGTATTGAACTTCACAGCTAAAGGCTCAAAGGGCTCAATGTCCGAGAAGGTCGCACCTTCCGACATCTCCCATGCAATGAAAGCTATCAATATGAGAAGCCAGTTGAAGTGGAACTCATATCCTTGGTCCTGCGCTCCTCTACAATCAAGCTCTAGCTGGTTCATGAGGTACTGTGCCCAATTCATCTATAGTCCTTTTGTGCACTTCCTGGCGAGGTCAACAACGAATCCAGTTACTTGGGTGGGTTGGTTCTTGCAAACTAGCTTGCCTGCGATCAACTAACATGCAAGGTGCACTACGCCGCTCTAGATAGATTCTACCTTGTAACCTCGCGTACCCTTCTCTACATCTCCATACGTCTCTTTGATTCATTGGGCTAATGCTCGGTCTAAGGTCTTTCCAGGGTAAAAATCCTATAGGTCAGGGCCCTGCATGCTCAACCCTGTGATCCGATTGATCAAGGTCAGATCCAAAGTGATGCGACGGTTCAACCATAAGTAACCTCCGTGGTAGTAGGATAACAACAATTTCACGCATGTGTTTACTTCCTGGTGTCAGTCGAAGTGTAGGATCTTCATCACATTAAGAAGTGTGGACTGCGCGAGGTTCTGGGTCTATGGCTGCGGGATAATCTTCGAATTCTTGCCTTTGGTCCTGGTCAAGTACTTATGTGGGGCAAGAATGTTGTAAGCTTTCCAGTCTCCAAGGTTGAAGTCACTAAATTTTAGTGTTGTGAGCTTATCCTAGTTGGTGCGAACTACACTCACCCCTTTTGGAAGGTACGCATTTATCACAACATATTCTAACTCTCGAGGTACAGTGTCACAGTTGATGGTGTTGCTCAGAGGGGGTAGATAGGCAGGTAGAATGCTTGGAATCAGCTTGGCATTGGTGAAGTCATCTCCGTGCTTAGTACGTTTCTCATTGGTTGGCTGGGACAGACCAGTGCGAGCAGTGGATGGAGAGGCTTCCAGTCCTCTCATGGATGATGCCTATAATCCCGTGGATAACCCTCGCTCCGACATGACTCTCTCAGTTCTTATCTCAAGGAGAACTTTCATTACAGATTCTTCGGTAGCGGTAAGCTCATCAAACATACATGCTCAGGATAAAATAATCGGGTTCACGACAGTCTTAGACACTACACTAGAGTGAACAACAAGAGCGTAATGAGCACTATATGCAATTGCTAGTCTGTGGGATTCAAATTCTCAGTTGGAAAAAGTGTTCCTCGTTCATGGCGCGACGAGATAAATAGGCAATCTTGGTAACAGTTTACTTGCAACGGTTATGAGCCTCATTAACTCTTCTTCTGTCCGTTATGGCACGGTCCAACGGTCTAGTGGCGAACCATAAATTCTTTTCCATCCGTTCGGAGAAGCAGTCGCACAAATATATTGGCTTCCAACGGCTACATTGCTTCGCCATAGCGAAGTGGCATATGTCACTATTCTGATATCACGACGAAGCTCCAATTCTACAAAGTTTCTTTTTGCGAGGTACCCTCTAGAACCTGCTATAAGTTCTCAATCCTTCCCTTCTTCTTACTTAGCTTCTTAGCCTTTTTCCCCCTGAACTTCGTTTCGGTGGTTCTTTTCCCATCCCGATTCTTATTTTCCTTGGGCATAGTCACTTCACGCTGTTGAGATCCTCTCCTAGGATTCAGGTTTATCACTTCTTCCGGGGTAGAAATTTCAGCCTTCGGTATGTCTTTCGATGTTCCTGTAGCTTCGATATCTGGGCTTCTAGTGTTAGGTAGCTTCGATCTATTCTCATGTTCTTCAATCAACTGTGCAATCTTCCGGGTCATGAAATCTTTTAACTCTTGTCTCTTCTATTCTAAGACTTCTTCTTCTTCCTTCATTCTAGCTTGATCTCTATCAATCCAATATTTTCCTAGTAACATCGTAAACGAGGTGTTGTCTTCAATGAATATAATAATCTCAAAGTCTTCCTTTGTCGAAGTTCCATTGACTGTCATAGGTATCTGAGCGAGATTTCCACATAACATCATCAGTTTTCCTCTAAATAGTCCTATTCCTCCTAATGAAGGGATCATAGCAGGCTTCCTTATAGCTTCCCAAGTTCTTTCTGGCATAATTTTCACTTGTGTCTCTTCATCAAGGATAGAGTCAATGTCGAAGTCTCATATTCTTGCTTCAATGCACTCTTTTTCTTTGAAAATCTATGATAACCTAACATATCGGCGGTCATTCAGGGTCTCTTTCATTTGTATCAATACCTTCTCTGATTCTTGTCGAGGTTCTTCCTCTTCCATATCTGCCTTAGGGTTTTCCTAATTCATATTCATTTCTTCCATCCTAGCAATCATTCTAGGGCAATCCAATACCTCATGGTCCATAGCTTTGCAACAAATACAACTAGATCCTCTGCCAGGGTAGTCCTTAGCAAGATGTCCAAGTCTTCTACAGCTGTAACAGAGGGTCACTCCTCTCTTTCTTTTAAACGACCCCCAAATTCTTCTATACTACGCACTAGGATCATGGTAGCTAATCTGCAAAAAAATCTTTCTAGGATCCTGCATCCATTTGTTAATCCAAACATTTTTTCTATGCATAGGTATAACATATCTATCACTATTCTTATTAGTTCTACTCATCTCAAACCTTCTTTCATCTATTAGTGCCCCAATTTTCAAACTAGGGTAAACTCTATTAACCATACCTAGATCCATACCTTAGAAACAAAAAATTTCACTTATCTTACTTCTATAGAGAACAAAGCCTCCAGATCTAAAACTTTTAACTAGTATTACCTTTATCAGAGCACATAGCTTTACAGATATTACCTCTTTTAGTCAAGAATCCCCACTTTTACCTTTCTCAGAGCACAAAGCGTTCAGATCTTGTTCCTTTTCATCAAATCCAACCTCTTTTCTTTCAGACCGGGCCTCTTTTCTTCCAGATCAAGCCTCTTTCTTTTAGATTGGTTAGAATACTACGCACTAGGGCATATATCATCGCACAATACTTTTAGGTTAACCTTTTTGCACCAAGCTTCTTATTCTCAGTTCCTAGCAATCACAACTTTAGGTCTCGGCAATGGAACCATTTGTTGGCACAGGGGCAGACCCAAGGTTCAACGTTACAACATCGCACCAACAAAACCCTAACTATCACCCCTTTCAGCAACACCTGCGAAGCAGATGAAGTCTCACCCGAGGTAGAGGTAGGGGTGGTTGCAAGACTCAAGTGTCTGCAACCTTAGTTGGGACACGGATCTGTGGTTCCTTACTTAATATAGCACTCAACACTACTGGATCTTTAATATGCAATCAATAACCACTTCGCAGATACAACAGAGCTTCACATCATTCAGAATGACTAGATTGTTTGATCACTTATCATCCACAAATAATTCAGATCTAATAGGTCAAGCACTTAGCATATACATATGAATCAGACCTAACATTCTACACATCATAAGAACTAAGCATAAACATATATAACAGATCTATCTACTCATCTCAAAGAACTTAGAAAATAATCACATCAATGCATCAGAACAAGGCACAAAGTGGACAACACAGGATTTACATGGTTCACCCCCACCCTGGGGCTACGTCCACCAACTCTTCTTCTTTATTATTGTCAGCCAATCGGTCACAAGCACATAGCCGTAGAAACCCTTACTTCGCACAGGACAAAAGATCTGCACAGCTCGCTAGATCCTTCTTCCTTGCCTTTCAACACAAAGCCTTCTATACCTTTACACAGGGACTTTCACTAAGCTCTGCAAGTCTATACGGAATGCACAAAACTCTTGATCACACAGATCCCCCCTTAGCACTTAGTGATGCAGACCCCGGACCCTCGGGACAAGATCCGCGCAAGATCATTCTAAATCTTCCCCTAAGTCTGATTGACTCTTTGATTTCCCCACAGGGAATACTTCATGCACACAAACATGTGTATTCCATAGGTCCTTCTGAGTTATGCCTACATGATCAAACACCGACGTTAAATCCACAACCAACCAACAAATGTGATCGGGCCTTTTTCCTTTTTGGGATTTCAGATTTCGCGATTTCGCGAATCCTGTTGTCGAGCCCCTTGTCTCTTCAACCTCCGAAACCTGAAACGTCAATGAGGGTTGACTCCTTCAATGCGCTGAACACACGCCTCTTGTTGCCACTTATTTCGGCTTTTTGGGACTTGAGTGATCGACCAACACTCGTTCCTCTTCCCTTATGATTTCCCAGTTTCTGAAATTTCCCCTTTTTGGTGAGATCGATGGTATTTCGGGACTTTCATCTAAGCACGACCACCTCTTTCGGCTTTCGTCACACGCATCCTCCAAATGGTGCTTGGGACCCTGCTTTTGGCTTTTCTCTCTTCACGATTTCGGGAGTTGCGTTGACATGCAACTCTGTCTCTTGACTCCCGGAACCCTGAAACCCGATTGGGGCCCAAAGATATTCTTCTGTGACCATTTCGAGAATTTTCTCCTTCCGCTCTTCAGGATTTCACGAACCAGAAGTTTGAACTCTCGATTCAAAAAATTGTTGGCCCCTCTACTTCCCGATACCCGAAGTGCCGAAATCCTGAAATTCCACACCAAAGTCTTGTCTCGTTTCACGACTTCGAGATTTTCACTCCACTATGTCCTGGCTCCTTGTCGTCAGGACTCTCGAAATATCGAACCCTGAATTCCCGAAGTGCTGAAAATTCTGATATTCATCTTCACATGCGATAATCCATTTCGTGATTCGGGAATTAGAGTGACCAAGGGTTTTGGCTCACACTCCAGACCTACGAAACCCAAAATTCTGAAATGATCTAACGCTCAACTAACCACGATCAACGGTCCATGTTGATTCTTGAAACCAAAGTGATGGGTTCACCCAACTCCTAACCACCTTGCAACTTCACTGGATCCTACGGTCCTCGCGACTTCACGAGTTCTCCATGGAGAATTTTGATCGTCTGATTCACTCCTCAAGAATCTATGGCCAAACTGACTTGGTGTCCTTCCACTGAACTTAACTTCTCCGTGATGATTTCTCTCCCCGTCTTCCTTTGAACACTTTAAAGGTACTAACCCTCCTGAGGTTTCACTTGTGAACTTAAGTCTCCAAGAGAGATCATGCTCGCACTCCTTGCGGCAATCTTTCAAATAACCTCTGGTTATTTGAGTCCTCGACTATGTGCACTCTTTGCAACAACAGTCCTTCCACCTTCACCTTAGTTGATAACTTCTAAGGCTTCAACTGGCTTGCGCACACCTTGCACGACTCTGTGCTTCACCTGCACTTATGCTGGTATGAGAACAACAATATCTCTCCTGAGCTTTCTGAGATAAAACTCAGACTCTTGTCAATGCACACCTTGCAGATGTTTCACCGCACTCCTTGCAGGAATTATCAGGATGAGAAACAATTGAAACTCATTCTTCTCCCCTATCAGACTTCATACACTTAACATGAAATCACACATTTAACCCAGCATTGAAACAAATGCATAAACAGAGAGAATAAAACAACTGTAAACATACTATTCAGCAAATGTAAACAATAAGCATCATAACACCATTAATATTGAGTCAAAGCTTCATATATTAACTCAAGTGCTCTTGTACATGGGTTCTTCTCTACAGTTCTCTGCTACAGCTCTTAACTTATCCGAGAGAAAACTCTTCTTCTTCTATTCTAATGATACAATAATACAAGGGTGAGGGTGTATATATCCGTTTTCCCTCCTACGCTTCTAAAACTGTCTAATCTCTTAATTCAAATCTACATAATTTCATTAAACAAACTTAATGTCTATTACACCCTACAGATGAGAGAAAATCACTCAAGATCTGTTTACAACATGCAAGTACGCTTTCTTTAACTACTACATTAATATCTGCCCATTATTTTTTCAAAAACATTTCAAAATGTACAAAACGTGTGCTGCGATTTTCCAACTATCTTCTGCCTTTATGCTTTCTTGGCTGGTTGGTTACGATGCTCCTGCATCATACTCCCTGGCTTGAAAATTTTCATGAACTCCTATTCATGAGCTCTTGCATGGTCCGTCCATGCCTATGAATTTCTGCTTCATCCTCCCAACTAGCATCTTCAAATGGATGTCCTTTCCATTTGACCAAGTATTCAAAATATTCTTTCCTCCTGGTCTTTCTGTTAATCCTCTTGTCAATTATGCTTTCCTTGTGTGGCTTTTCAGCTACAGTCATTTGTTTTTTCCATTGAATCTCTTTCTGTTCCTTCTCTTCTCCTTCTTCTTTAGCTCTATAAGGGTACAAATCTGCAACATTGAATATCGGTGAGATTTCGACCCCATCAGGTAATTCAATCTCATATGTGTTTTCCCCAAATTTCCTTATGACCTTGCATGGTCCAATCTTTTTCATCTTTAGTTTGTTATATGTTCCCCTTGGGAACCTCTCCTTCCTCAAATGTGCAAGAATCATATAACCAACTTCAAAGCGAAGTTCTCACCTGTGTTGATTTTCTCTCCGCTTGTATTCTTGACTTGAACTTTGCAATCGCTCCTTGATTCGGCTGTGAAGCTCCTTCATTCCTTCTACAAAGTCCTTGACACTAGCACTCCTGAATTCATTTTGTTCTGAATCTTTCAATTCGGAAACTCCCCTTGGTTGCATTCCATATACAATCTGGAATGGAATCTGCCCTGTGCTTCTGTTAAGAAAATCATTATAAGCGAATTCCACCTGTGGCAGAATGTGATCCCATTGACTATGGTGTTCAGTCACTAAGATCCTCAACAAATCTCCCAAGCTCATGTTTACGACTTCTGTCTGTCCATCCGTCTAAGGATGATATGTTGAGCTAAAAGACAAACTTGTCCCGAACTTATTCCATAAGGTCCTCCAGAAATGCCCTATGAACTTGGTATCTCGATAAGAAATGATACTCCTTGGCAAGCCGTGAAGTCTGACGACTTCCTTGAAAAACAGGTTCGCAATATGAGTTGCGTCGCTGGTTTTCTGGCATAGTATGAAATGTGCCATTTTTGAAAATTTGTCGACTACCACAATGATTGAATCATATCCTCTCTGTGTCCTTGGCAGTCCCAATATGAAATCCATGCTCACTGCGTCCCACGACCTTTCAAGTATGGGTAATGGTTGATATAATCCTGTGTTCTGTCTTTTTCCTTTCGTGTGCTGACAAATTCTACACCTGTCCACAAATTTCTTGACATCTGTCCTTATCCCTGGCCAAAAATATGATCCATTCATCTTTGAGAACGTCTTGTCATGACCAAAGTGTCCGACCAATCCTCCACTATGTTTTTCTTTCAGCATATTCTCCCTCATGGAGCATTTTGGAATACATAGCTAATTTCCCCTGAACAATAATCCATCCTGGATCATGTATTCAGTCCATTGGCTTCTGTCTCTGAGAATTGGATTCTCAGATGCTTTATATGCCTCCTTGAAATCTGGATCATCCCTGTACATTTATTTGAGGTTATCAAAACCTAAAGTCTTGACTCTGAATTCTTGCATAAGTAAACATTTCCTTCTCAAAGCATCAACAAATTTGTTAGCAGTTCCAGAAATATGCTTAATCACAAAAGTAAAATTATGCATGAATTCAACCCATTTAACATGTTTTTGGTTCAATTTCTCCTCTTGAGTCACGAATTGTAAAGCATGATTATCACTGTACAAAACAAACTCATTAGGAACCAAATAATGTCTCCATTTCTTTAACGCTTGTATGACTGCATATAATTCTTTGTCATATGTTGAGTACTTAATCTTTGCTTCATTCACTTTCTCACTGAAATATGCGATCGGCCTGTCGTCTTGGCTCAAGACCGCTCCAATTGGAAATCCACTCGCGTCACACCTAACCTGGAATGTCTTGCTGAAATCTGGCAAAACCAGAATTGGTTACTCAGTGATCCTCTTCTTCAGCAGATTGAAGATCTTCTCTGCTTCTTCTGTCCAGTGAAAAGATTTATGTCTTTTCTTCACCGTATCCATCATTGGTGTGCTAATTCCACTAAAATTTCTAATGAATTTCCTGTAGAAACTTGCAAAACCATGGAAGCTTCGAACTTCAAACACATTTTTCGGTGATGGCCAATTCTTAATTGCATTTACCTTTTCTGGATCCATCTTTAACTCATTTGTAGAGATAACAAAACCCAAACAAATGAGTTATGTTCTCATACATGATGATTTCATCACATTGATCAACAATTTCTCTTGCTGTAATCTCCTCATTACTGCAACTAAATGCTTTAAGTGATCTGCTTCTGTCCTGCTGAAAATTAATATATCATCAAGATATACAATGACGAATTTCCCTATGAAATCCTTCAGGACTTCGTTCATCAAGCTCATGAAACTAATGGGCTCATTCGTTAAGACAAATGGAATACCAAGCCATTCATACAACCCCTCATTCATCTTGAATGTTGTCTTCCATTCATCACCTTCTCTCATCTGAATTTGATGATACCCGCTTTTCAAATCAATATTTGAAAATAAATTTGCTCCACTTAAGAAATCCATCAAGTCGTCCATCCTTGGTAATGGAAATCTGTATCTGATGGTAATCTTATTGATTTCCCTTGAGTCTGTACACATTCTCCAACCTCCATCTTTCTTTGGGCTGAGCACTGTTGGAACAATGCATGGACTCAAGCTCTCTCGAATCAATCCCTTGTCCATTAAGTCCTGGACTTGTCTGTTGACTTCTTCATTTTCCTACGGCGTCAATCTATACACGGCTTTGTTTGGCAAACTGGCTCCAAGTATAAGATCGATATGATGGCTTATACTCCTGATAGGTGGCAACGAACAAGGTAGTTCATCCACTACTATATCAGAAAATTCTTCTAGCAACTCCTGGATTTCTTCTGGTAGATCATCTATTCTTGTACTGGTCAAAACAATTTTGGGCTTCCTGACCACAATAAATTGTGTGCCCTCCTTCTTCTTAATCTCATCAAGAAGTTCCTTCCCACTCATGAGAAGTACAATGTTTCTCATCTCTGTTTTCACCTTTTTATCCTTAATCGACAACAACATGTGAATCCTCCCATTCTTCTCCAGGGTGTACGTGTTCTTTCTCCCATCATGAATCAAATTTCTATCATATTTCCATTGTCTACCCAACAATAGATGACAAACATCCATGGGAATGACATCACATAATATTTCATCTTTATATCCTCCTATTTTAAATTCAACTAAACATTGTTTAGTGACATTTACCTAATGTCCTTTTTGTAGCCACGAAACTCCATATGGGCTTGGATGTACAACAGTCTCCAGCTCTAGCTTTTCTACCATCTTTGTAGATATGAGATTGTCTGTGCTACCACTGTCCACTATGACCTTGCATTCCCTGTCTTTGGTTTTGCAAGCAGTCTGAAATAGACTATTTCTTTGGGCTGGGTTCTCGGCCTCCTTCTCTGGCTTCAAGAGAACTTTCCGCATCATCAAAGATCTTCCACCCTCAACGTCTTCTTCCTAGACATTCCATCCTTGAGCTTCGGAAATGTGAGTTTCACCACCATATTTCTTCTTATCTAGACACTCATAGGATTTATGTCCGATCTTTCCACAGACAAAGCATTTTACTTCACCGCCTCTGCCTCTTCCTCTTCCTCTAGATCGAGGAAAAGTATTTCTATTAGCATACTTCCCTCTTTGTGAGCTTCCTCCCCTCTCATGTTGAGTTTGAGGTTTCTTCCCCTCTTCTTTAGATTTCTGAGTTCTGTCTTGGGCAATTTTTTTGCCTCTAGCTTGACTTCTACCTCAGACTCTTTGACTTTTCTTTCGGCTCAACTTCTCTTCATATTTCAGAGCTATCTGATCAGCATCTTCCACAGTCTGAATAGTCATCATGCTCATATCATCTTGAATGTCATATCACAGACCATTCATGTACCTGGCAACTTTTTCATCATCGCTTTCTCGATGACCTGCTCTGATGTTTACCCTATAGAATTCTTCAGTGTATTCTTTCATTGACATCAACTTCTGTCTCAAATTATGCATCCTCTAAAACAGAGTGATTTGATAATCCCTGGGTATAAATTTGGCTTTCATCTTTGCAACCATTCTATCCCATCTTTTGATTTTATGCTTGCCCTTGCAGCGTCTGGCAGCCTGCAGTTCATCCCACCATAGTGTTGCATGCCCTTTAAGTCTAGTAATGACATGTTTGACTTTCTTATCTTCCTCAACATCCTCATAGTCGAAGTACTTGTCTAGAGCTCTAATCGAGTCTATAAGCTCTTCAACATCCAAGTTTCCCTCATACACTGGAATGTCCATTTTTTCTCTGGCACCTATCCTTGCAACAACCCTGAATAGGCGTTCATCCACAACATCTTCGACTGCAACTTCTTCTCCTTCATTTCCAGCACCTATCCTTGCAACAACCCTGAATAAGCGTTCATCCACAACATCTTCGACTGCAACTTATTCTCCTTCGTTTCTAGCTTCATTTTCACTTTCAACTTCACTGATATCCCCAGCGTCAACTGTGTGCCTCTGTGCTGTCTCCATGGCATCAAGCCTGGCACGTAACTCGTGCATTTCTCTCTCCACTGTTGGATCAGGCATTGGCATTGGCCTGTCTCTTCTTCTCGGTGGCATGGCTGTAAAATGTTCCTCTTTTATCTTCTACAGAAAGCAAAGAACTTGTTCTGCAGCTCTGATACCAAATGATGCGTATCAGACTACTCCTTTTCCTCTAGCTCCCTCTGCCTTAAATATACAGATAAAATCAAGCTCTGATACCACAAATGATGCTGACCCTCGACCCTCGGGCCAAGATTTGTGCAGGATCGTTCTAAATCTTCCCCTGAGTCTGATTGACTCTTTGATTTCCCCACAGGGAATACTTCACACACACAAACAAGTGTATTCCACAGGTCCTTTTGAGTTATGCCTATGTGATCAAACACCGACGTTAACTCCACAACCGACCAACAAATGTGATCGGGGATTTTTCCTTTTTAGGATTTTGGATTTCGTGAATCCTGTTGTCGAGCCCCTTGTCTCTTCAACCTCTGAAACCTGAAACGCCAACGAGGGTTGACTCCTTCAATGCACCGAACACACACCTCTTGTTGCCACTTATTTCAGCTTTTCGGGACTTGAGTGATTGACCAACACTCGTTCCTCTTCCCTTATGATTTCTCGGTTTTTGAAATTTCCCCTTTTTGGCGAGATCGATGGTCTTTCGGGACTTTCAACGAAGCATGACTGCCTCTTTCAGCTTCTGTCACACGTATCCTCTGACTGGTGCTTGGGACCTTGCTTTCGACTTTTTGCTCTTCGCGATTTCAGGAGTTGCATTAACATGCAACTCTGTCTCTTGACTCCCAAAACCTCGAAAACCGATTGGGGCCCAAAGCTATTCTTCCGTGGCCTTTTCGAGAATTTTCTCATTCCGCTCTTCGGTATTTAGCAAACCGGAAGTTTGAACTCTCGATTCAAAAAATCGTTGCCCCCTCTGCTTCCCGACACCCGAAGTGCCTAAATCCTGAAATTCCACGCCAAAGTCCTATCGCGTTTCAAGACTTCGGGATTTTCACTCCACTATGTCCCGGATCCTTGTCATCAAGACTCCCGAAATACCGAACCTTGAATTCCCGAAGTGCCGAAAATTCCGCTATTTGTCTTCACACGCGATAATCTATTTCATGATTCGGGAATTAGAGTGACCAAGGGTTTTGGCTTACACTCCGGACCTACGAAACCCGAAATTCCGAAATGATCTAACGCTCAACTGACCATGATCAACAGTCCATGTTGATTCTTGAAACCAAAGTGATGGATTTGCCCAACTCCTAACCACCTTGTAGCTTCACTGGAACCTACGGTCCTCATGACTTCACAAGTTCTCCATGGAGAATTCTGACCGTCTGATTCACTCCTCAAGAATCTCTAGCCAAACTGACTTGGCGTCCTTCCACTGAACTTAACTTCCGCATGATGATTTCGCTCCCCGTCTTCCTTTGAACACTTTAAAGGTACTAACCCTCCTGAGCTTTCACTTGCAAACTTAAGTCTCCAAGAGATATCCTGCTCGCACTCCTTGTGGCAATCTTTCAAAAAAACTCTGGTTATTTGAGTCCTCGACTCTGTGCACTCTTTGCAACAATAGTCCTTCCACCTTCACCTTAGTTGATAACTTCTAAGGCTTCAACTGGCCTACGCAAACCTTGAACGATTCTGTGATTCACCTGCACTTCTGCTGGTATGAGAACAACGGTATCTCTCCTGAGCTTTCTGAGATAAAACTCAGACTCTTGTCAATTCACACCTTGTGGACGTTTCACTACACTCCTTGCAGGAATTCTCAGGATGAGAAACAATTGAAACTCATTCTTCTCCTCTATCAAACTTCATACACTTAACATGAAATCACACATTTAACCCAACATTGAAACAAATGCATAAAAAGAGAGAATAAAACAACTATAGACATACTATTCAACAAATGTAAACAGTAAGCATCATAACACCATGGATATTGAGTCAAAGCTTCATATATTAACTCAAGTGCTCCTGTACATGGGTTCTTCTCTACATTTCTCTACTACAACTCTTAGCTTATCCAAAAAAAAATCTTCTTCTTCTGTTCTAATGATACAATAATACAAGGGTGAGGGTGTCTATATCCGTTTTCCCTCCTACGCTTCTAAAACTGTCTAATCTCTTAATTCAAATCTACCTACTTTCATTAAACATACTTAATGTCTATTACACCCGGTATATGAGAGAAAATCACTCAAGATCTATTTACAATATGCAAGTACACTTTCTTTAACTACTACATTAATATCTGCCCATTAATTTTTCAAAAACATTTCAAAATGTGAAAAATGTGTGTTGCGCTTTTCCAGCTGTCTTCAGCCTTTATGCTTGCTTGGTTGGCTGCTTACGATGCTCCTGCATCACTTAGCCTATATCACATAGATACAATACTCCTCTCCATTACCCCTCTATTTCCCCCCTATTTATACATACAAAATGGGCCTAAGCATGGGTAAACCCACGAGCCGACATCCCTTTCCCATTACATATTCCCAAAACCCAAAAAGGGACCCAAAAGTGGGTAGAGATTCTGTAATCTCCGCTTCATCTAGTGCTCCATCTTCGACAGGCTGTCGAAGTCCCAAAAATGGTCAAATATGACCAAGTGTTCCCAAAACTTGGTCAAGGGCCAACATGTCACTTCTTATATTTGATAGATGATTTCTGTTGAACATCATGAACTTATTCCTGGAGGTGTTGGATCCATTCAACAATATACATATTTTTTGTCTTTTTATGAGCATGGGAGGACTCTTCTATGTTGATGTAGTGGGTAGAGCTAAATCAATTAGGGCCAATCGTTGGAGCCACAACCATTACACCTTAAAAGGTATGTTCCAAATATAACTATGAATACCTTTTTTGTAGCTATGATGAACATAAGGAAAAATTCCATCCCATGTTCATGGATTCTTGGAGTTGTACATTTTAGGATACATGCAATCATCTCGTTGAATGCCTCCACTTTTCAGTTGATCTAGGAATGGAAGGAAGACAATTAGGATAGCTTGGTGTCCATTATGGACCAAAAGATACTTGGAACCCTATTATTCTTATGAGAAACAATCTTTAGCAATATAAAATGAACCCAAGCATGCTCGAAGGAGAGCTTTGTAATGACTTCTATTGTGACTCTTCTCGTAGAGTGAAAAAATTCCCATCTTAGAGAACTAGTAAAAAACCAAAAAAACACAATCATTAGTATGTTGGTTGACAACATGCCTGACATAAAAATCCATGGAGACTAACTCTGAATTCTTATATAAAATGAGTAGAGGAGTTTATAGTCCATTCTTCTTGATTGCAGTGTTAGAGATGGCACAAGCAGTGCATGATCTGAAATATCTATTGATGTCATTGGTGAGCTGAAGAATTGCAACAATAAAGGTTGTTGAATTGCCATAGGAAATCACTTAAATTATCAACCAAGGGGATAGTAGACTTGTGAAGTGTTGTGGAAAATTTATGCAATCTTCAAGAGTAAAAGTACTAGGGAATATATTCTATATTATTTTATTTTAAGGAATGGAAAATACATGTGGTTTATATTCTTTCTACCTATAACAATCAATTCTATTTTTCTGCAACAAAAAATAATCTAGGTATACAATTCCTTCTAGATCATTGGTTGGTGCTTGGGAAACCCTATAAGGAACCAATGAATTGAGGAAAAAATTCAATGTTTGGAAACAAAACTACTCTATGGTGTGTTAAACCACAAAAATAATTCCTTCACCAACCATAGGTTCATGGCATGATGATGAATAAGATAATTTCAATCAACTAAATCTTCTATATACAGAACTAAAAGAAACAATCCACATAAATACATATGCAGATTAAATAAAACACATTAAGGTGCATTCACTAGTAGTCTCTTTAAGTGGGGCCTACTTGAAGAGGATTGGTAAATCCCTTATTAAAACTTAAATTATCTCAAAAGAAAATAGTATTTTATTTCATCAACAATATCCAAAGTACAAACTCAAATCTCCAACACTCCGACCTTAGTTGTATGTAACTTCAAAATATACCACTATGTATCTTATCTCATGTTGTAGATGTGCATATTTGTGATAAAGAATCTTTGAGTTCCTACTAAGGAACTCCAAGATTTGTACTAATAATCTTACTCCTATAATCATAACTTTCTCTTCATCAATTATGGAATGTTGTTAAGGAATGAGATCCTGGGGTGCGTGATCATTATTTGGTGTTGGAAGGGATGCTATACTGGAGAATTCATAAATCCATTCTTCCTCATGGTTGAATAATCTGATGACAGTTGTGGAGTGCACAACCATTCCCCATCTTCTTCAATTGGACCATTGTGGATAGTTTGCTTCTATGAACCATTTTGTTTTTTTGTTGAATCCATGGGGATAAGTCAACCTTGCATGTATTAATTGTCTACTATTTGGTGTGTTATGTTACTTATTGAATTGATGAATGCATATTTTCTATGGAATATAAGGTATGTGGTTGCATGTTTTTTCTTTCTCCTTGTTGTATGGGACAGGTGCTAGTGGAGGGACCAATTATTGGTAAAAACAATAAAAACAACTTTTCTATTACAAAAGTGATCAAGGCTACATAAATCAAACACATAATTGTTCCCTACTCATTAGCATAAAAAAGAAAACCCAAGCATATTTCAACCAAAATTACCCATTGTAAGTAATTTATCAAGAAACTGTCATTGGATACAAAATGAGCTAGTTCAACAATTATCAAGCTTAATAATGGGAAAAACTCGAGCTTCTGGGAGGTAAAATGACTATACATGATGAACATGGGTCAATTTAGTAACCCATCAATCACATCATATTTTTCCAATAGAAGTACTTCCATAACACTATCATTATCTTCATTGTGACTAAATTCCTACCACCCAACTATAATGTGGCCCTAAAATCATCTTGTCATGCTCGCCAAAAGGAAGAGAAAGATGGCTTAGATGGCATTGAAATCCATCTTGAAGTGAAATTTTGAAACATGTTTCCTAGCAACCAATGTCTAGTATGTAGAATCAAAGTCAAGATCATTATCATGTAATTGGGGCCACTCTAAAGTCTCTTGTCGACAATAACTAAATATTATGATCAACATGACAACTAAAGTTTGGTTAAGGAAATTTGAAACTCTATTGTTGCTTCCCTTTCTGTACTTGATATTTAGGTGGAATTGTCGAAGGTATGTGGACCCCTTATGATAGTGGTCATTTTGAAAATTTGTCCTACATATGCATGATTTGTAGAGACATGTGGTCAATGTCGATGATCATTTCCTTTCCCAAAATATAATTATTCTACTATTGACAACCCTGAATAATGGAGTGAGCCTCTTTGTCATGGGTAAGGTATCTCTGAACCATGTCAAAGAGTGACTCTTTGTGATAGGAAATTTCTTGTTGATGCTAAGTGAGGACTACATTGACAACATGATTTGAGGTGTTTTCCTCAATTTTGAGTCACTATTTATAATCCAACAAACTTTGGACTAGTGTTGTACATAGGTGACACATTATGTCTTCGAATGCTTTATGTTGTGCCTAAACACAAAAAATATTGGCCTTGGATTTACCTTGGGTCACCTATATTGGGGGCTAAGAGATATGAGAGAACCCCAACAAGAACTCATAGTAAAATTTGGTGATGCCCAAGAAGGTGTGAAGCTCCATAAGTATCTTTGAAGCTAACTAGTTGCATATGAATTTGATCTTCTCTAGATCCACATGCACACCATGCTAATCCATGATGCACCTAAGATATTGAACTCTTTGTATATTGAATGAACACTTCTTTGAGTTGGATCATAGTTTGTGTCACATCATGGTTCTCATTTCTTGTTGAATGTGCTTTAGATACTCTTTCCACATTGTATTGAAGATGAGGATGTCATCTACATATACAATCACAAAATAATTGGTGAATGGTGGTATAATATTGTCCATCATCCTCATGTACATTGTTGGCACATTAGTAAAGCGGAAAGAAATGACTAAGCACTTGAAGAGACATTCCTTATAATTGAAGGATGTCTTCCACACATCAATTGGCTCGATTAGAATCTAGCGGTAGCCTAACTTAAGATTAATCTTGATGAAAAACTTGGTGCCTTTGATTTGATTGAGTAGATCATCAATCTGGGGGATGGGGTACATATTCTTGACTGTGATTTTTTTCAAGGCTCTATAGTCAATGTAGAGTTTCGATGTTCCATATTTATTTTGAACCAACACAATAAGGCTCTTGCAATGTGAGGATCTTGGTCAAATTTGGCCTTTCTATATTATCTCTTAAATCTATTGTCTGGTCTCCTCATGTACATTAGAGAGCATATGTATAGAGGGCCATTGGGAAGAGGGGAACCCAATGTCAAATCAATTGAATTATTTACCTGAAAATGTATAGGTACTCCTAAAGGTGAAGTGAATATGTCTTTGTATGCTTCCACCAACTAATATACATGTCTCTACTGCATAGAAGAACCCCTTGAAGAGGCCTTAACAGTCATGGTGATTTTATTTTCACTATTTTAATGAACTATGATGAGGAAAAATATCCTAGAAAAATAGGTTATCTTACTTCACTACTTAATAGTGATAAAAGAGATTATGATAGTTGAGGGTACCTCTAGTGTTCTATAGATTTTATCTCTCAGGGTGACAATGACACTATGAGGCCCATAATAGTAAACAACACATCACTTCCACAGATATGGTTGTCCTAAAAAAATCACATACTTTAAGAATGGAAATGTCACATAGTACCTCATCTTTGAAAGGCTAAATGTTGTATTGCATGGGGGCACCTCTAACTGATGTGGATGTCTCACCCCTAGCTCAATAATTTGATGGTGTATGGCTAGGTGTGCATTGTAATTGGTATATTCATCTACAACCTATAATGAGATCAAGTTATTCTAGATGTCATTACCATTAATGAAATGCAACAAATTCCCCTTCCATTGTATTTGTGAGTGGAAGAGGCACTCACCTTCCCTATGCTCCTCTAGTTCCTCTAGTTCCTGTAGTTGGAATTGACAGTAGAAATAGTTAGCTTTCTCCTAGTCACATCATCTTGAATCATAATCCAAGGCTTTCATCTCTACCAATGATTATTTCTTGGTATGACACTTGACATTTTTGTGACAAGGACTTTTGTGGTGGTCACACTACTTTTTTGCATCCTTCTTCACCTTTGCAAGTGGCTTGATTGATTATCTTGATGCTATTATTCATGAGGTTAGTTATCTTTACAAAAATTTTCTTAATATTTAGGGTTACATTTACACTTCTTGTGTTGTGGTTGATTTCCATCCCCAAACTCTTTATTACCCTTATATTGAAATGTTTTCTCAATCTTTAGAACAAAACGATAAATGGCTCCTAGTGAAGAGATGTGCAAAAACTCCATTTGTTTGGATGTATTTGTGTAGGAAGTTATGGTGTTTTATAACCAAGTGTTGCTCGAAGTCCCAAATACCCATATTTGTATTCAAGGTATAAAAGGAATTAACATACTCCAACACAATCTAGTCATTACCTTGGTGC
>JZKD02S0268415.1:207291-254871 GCA_000966675.3 Picea glauca | reverse complement strand
TGCTCATTCCTTTCATGTCCACTGAACATGACTTAACCAATTCAGTGACCTTCCTCTTGGTCCCTGTGGCTAACTGCACTAACCAAGAATTCTCATGTTTTCTCTTTGTTAGATGTAAACTTTCCACCACCCTAGGATCTACATAACTATGGCTAGCCCCTGAATCAATTAAAATAACAAGTGGTCAGTTGTTTATCATACCTTCCACTTCAATCATGTGCGATTGAAATTCCGCTTGCTTATTGTCCAGGGCTGCGTAGATCCTCGACATTCTGTTGCCCATATCCTCCACTGTTTTAGCTTGCTGAACAGTATGGAAAGTTCTTGCTTTGTCTTTTCTGTGGGGGCATTCTCTGTACCTATGATTCCCTTTACAACCCCAACACTCCATGGGTGGAGGCCTTGGCATCTGTTCACTCCCTTCAACTTTCCTGGGCTCTTTAAAAGATGACTGTCCCCAAGGACTGTTTCTGAAAAAGGAAGGCTTGCTTCCCTTCTGCCTCTATTCTTTCTTAAACCTCTTCTGGTTATCCCAAGCCTTCCGCAAGGTAGGATTTTCTCTTTGTTGTTCGTATAGGAATTTCTCCCTTCTTATGGTTTCTTCCATGGTCTTAGGATCATCGTATTGAATCTTGTCACCAATGGAAGGTGGAAATCCACTCAGATACCTCTCAATTTTGACAGCCTTGTCTTTGATGAATGGAACATACTTTAGCAGTTCCACAAAACTTCGTTCGTACTCATCCATGGTCATACTGCCCAACTTGAGTTCGAAAAACTCCTTCATCTTTCTATCATAGTATCTTTTAGTCAGGTATTTCTTCTTGAAATACCTCTTAAACTCCTTCCATGTGACCTCTTTCTCTCGGATGTGCTTCACCTACACAAACTGATCCCACCACATGGACACTTTTCCTTTTAGCTGGTACATTGCAATTCTACCTTCTGTATGGGCAGAATAATTCTGCAGTTGGAAGTATTTCTTCATGCCAAGCAACCAAGTCTCGGCATCTTCCTCCTTCTTATGTTCTCCATTGAATGTTGGAGGCTTAATTTTATTCATCTCTCCTTTCAATTTCTCCCTTCCAGATTTTTTATGTTTTCTGGTAGGGGACGGGCTCGAACTGCTGTGTGTCTCCCTGTCCGAATGTTTTTGGAAGTGACTGTGATGTCGGCTACCACTCCTCGATCTACTTCTTCTCCCATGGTCTCTGCGACTCTCTGTCGTACCTGAGTCTCTTTCCTTCTCAAGTTTCTTCTCTATTCTTTCCAGACTCTGCAAGAATTTTAAGTTYAATTTCCCTTGCCAATCCTTGACTTTCATGAGCTTTCGGCTATCAGCTCGACGCTCCTTGGCCTCTCTTTGCAATCCTTCAAGGATTTTCATTATATKTCCTTCCTTATCCATCTCCTTTCCATGCCCATTAGAGTTTGATCCTTCGACTCCCAGGTTAACATCCTTTCCTTCCTGTTCATCTTCTATTTCAGGGGTAAACTGCACTTTTCCCCACTCCATACTTGGCGTTGATTAACTGGAGTACTGCCCTCCGTTAACTCTGCACACACACTCTTTTTCGAAATCCCCCCTTTGCTCTATCGGGGTTTCCACTATCGGGGTTTTGACACCCACGATGTTCTAGCAACTTGAAACGTCGATCCCCGATCTCTGATGCGCCCCCTTTTAGTGGCCTCATCCCACTTGGCTAAGCTTTTAATCCACGTGACCGGCTCCTATATGACCATAGCAATAAACCCCCGTCGGGATATCGGGGTTTACGATGCCGAAATACCCGTGTTTCCAAGCCTCGCGATTCCCCGACTCGCGATGCGCATATTTTCACGATAGCCCCCGGCTATAGGCTTCACACCATATGACCGTTGGTTTGTGACCATGGCCTTATCTCTTATCGGGGTTCAGAGGTTTGCGAGTCGAAACGCACCGAACCTCTTGTCAATGGAATCCCCGATTTCCTGATGCGGTGATTCTCCGTCAAGCTGACAGTTGTCCCCCACTGATCGGGGTTTCGCGGATCGCGATTTCAAAGTGTATGAATCACTTGTCACCGGGATCCCAGATATCCCTATGAACTCCAAATGCCGATGAATTTACTCCTTGTCGAGACTTTCCCCGATGGTGCAAATCTCTGCCACGTGTCCACTAAATGAATGGTCTCGATTTCCTCCGGGGTTCGGGACTTGAAAGGTCTCAAGTTCCTTGTCCTTAGGAACTTCAATATGCCGATTCCCGACTTTGCCCAGGCTACTGGCACCTGTCCTCCACTAGTTCCACCTGTGGTCCACACGACTCTTCTGTCGTGATTTCCTCCGATGGCGCAGATCTCCGACTCCTCGAGATCTACTGACACCTGTCCCTCAGCTGGACGGCTCTGATTATGTCGAAGTTTTGAGGTTTCAGTTGTTGAAAAACACTCGACCACGGGATTCCCGATGCACCTTTGCCTTAGCCCCCTCGGCTATGCCGAGGTCCATGTGACCTCTACCTTGTGACCATAATCAAACCGCTCATCGGGGTTTCGAGGTTCGGAGTTTCACAACTCACGAACTCCTTGTCCCCGTGATTCCTGATTTCCGATGGATGACTCGTCTATCGGGTCTTTCCCCGATTGCCTGAATTACTACCACGCGTCCACAACGAATGGACGATCCGGATTCAATCTCGGGACTTCGGGACTTTTTCCATGAAAATTCCCGACCTCCTTCGTGACTCCGATTTCGTGATTTCCAATTTTCCAGAATGGAAAATATCACGACACATGTCCTCCATTTTTCAGACGGTCTGGATCTATTTCAGAACTTTCACCCCTAGTCTCGAAGGTTTAACCCTCAGACATCTCCCGAATGATCCTACGGCTGTCGGGTTTTCCGATCAAGATCTGACGGCTCAGATTCTCTCTCGCTAATTCGAAGCTTTCGCCCCTAAATACTAAGATTTAACCTTCGGGCATCTCCCGACAGATTCAACGCTGTCGGGTTTTCCGATTGAGATCTGACGGCTCAGACCGTTCCTAACCAATTCGAGATTTCGCGTATCGTGGTTTTCCAATCCCCTGTGCAATATCCAAAGGCTTTAAACCTTGTGCACAATTTCTCCAGATCCGACGGTCATGAGGGCTCGCCTTCCCTCCTGAATGGATCCTAAGGTTCTAACACCATTGGTGTAAAGACTTTTCTCCCTGTGGTCATAGACCATACCAACCGCGGTTTCACAGCACTGCTAAACCTCCTGAGCTTAAAAAAAAAACTCGTCAAGTATCTCCTTGACGCTTCAGAGCAAAACAGGGTCTGAAATTGGTCCTCCCGACTCAATTTCCCCTCGCATTCTCAGTCCAAAGACTGGTCCACTGGCCCATCTAGGCTCAGTGTCGAAACCATGGCTTTGATACCAATTTGTAGTGTACCTTTTGCTAGACCGAGGCTTATAACGCACAATATAACAATCGGTATACACTTAAGTTGGATTTATATTACACATGCAGTCCAGTATATACCCCACATTCATTTAACACAATTAAACACACTTAATTCTCAGAGTAAAATATATAAGTTACTGCTACAATTAAACAAGCCATAGCATTCAACAGTAATTCATTTACACAGTAGAGAACATGATACATAAACAACACGGTCATGCACAACATGATTAAAGCATAATTCAAATACTTATCTTTTAACATCTGTAGAAATCACCGACCAAGTGCAGGCCTTCCACAAACCTCCCAACCTTAGACCACACTGTTCATCAGCTCAACAACGGGTCACCCCCGAGCTGGGACCGAGCTCCACCCCAAGGCAAGGAATCCTAGGCTAGGCTGAGGTTACAAGGAGGACAGTCATACACAACCACCAGGAAGAAAGCTCTCTCAGGAATCTCCCCCCCTCACTGCCCACATACCCTCATTCCCCACATGCTTGTTCCACCCTAGGAGAGTGCACCTTCTCTGTCACCTGGACAGTCCTTTGGCTGCCAGTCTCCCTTACCTTGGGTTACAGGAACAGACCAGACCGGAAGTCTCCGAGCTCTATGGCAGCTATAGGGTTCCTTCCAGGAGTTCTCTCCTCCCTCTGCGCACTCTCTCACCTGGAGGAGTCGCTCACAGGCCAACAAGCCTCACGCAGTCCAGTACTGCGTGGTCACAACAACCCATGGGGAAAACAGACACAGGCTTCCCCAAACTGGTTCAGCAGTCACAGGATGATCTCACGGTCCTGATTTCGGAACAGGGACTCCACGCACAGGCTAGCTCAACTTCCCCGAATAACAAAGATCCTTCCACTCAAATTCAGCACAGGCTTCCCATTCAGGGAATGAGCACACGGGTTTTCTCAGAGACAGATACAGACTCCACAGTTCTGGACAGGGGTGTACACGGATTCTTCAGGACAAACACAGGATTTCTTTTTCTGTATCAGAATTACACGAGGGTCTCTTACAGACTGGATTCCCTTCATCACCCTCAGGATAGTCGGATCGAATGGATGAGAGCCCCCCTCTCACGACTTACTTTGTCTATTTTATTTGCATGCACCAGGGTTGAAACTTGTCACCCTGGGAACTGCATGCGTTCCATCCACACGCCTTCCTCCCACCACTTGGGAAATCACGTGTCCTTTCAAAAGGACTTAGGATAAAACCATATGATGCACATATATTTTTGAAACAATAATAAAATATTATTTCCAGGTTTAAGCCCCTAGGCTCATCACTCAGCCCCTTTCCCACCTTCCAGCCCCTAGTTCCTTGCCCACTCTGTGGACGCTCAGTCCCCCATCACTCATTCATCGTGGTCGGTCTGCACCTAGCGGGTGTTTATATTTTATTGATGTGTTGCATACATATAGATACTAAATCCAGGCCCTTGGCCTTCAACCCTTAGGCTCTCTAGCCTAATCAAACACATAAGCCTACTGGCTTATACAAAACTTGGCTCACCAGCCTATAACACATATTTACAATCTCTTTCAGATCATAGTTTACATCGGGGCTCGGCCTTGGGGACACTACACTTATTTTGTAGTACCTTATCCAACTTCTATAATATTTTTCATGCTTCCATGACTCTAATATCTGATTTTGTTCTTGAATTGATCTGATTATACCTCTAATCCTGCCAAACCTGCAAGCAATCATCTAGTTAGAATTATACATATTATACAAAATCGTCAATTAAATTTACAGGTACCTTTTCTATTTAATTTATGAAGAAAATTATATCAATTTTAACAATTATCCAAAAATAGAATGATTCCAGGTCATTATCCTCTGAATCATCTTTCCAACGACTGAAATCTCACCCCAATCGGATATTGGAGTTGAAAGTTAGGGCTCCCTGAAAAACCACTTTCATCCCCCTGAGATGATACAAAAAATCAAAACTGCAAAGGCGCTTCCTTCAAACCAAGTTACACGTGACCACAACTCAAAACTGTGGGCTTAATAACCCTTTAGCGCCTTGCTCCATGTTCTTCCACATGGGAGCTTGCGCGAACACCAAGTTCAAGGGTTGATTTACTTCCAGGCCGTTTTTACCTTAGCATGGGACCGACGTTGGGACCAAGTCCTCCAGAATTCGGCCTTCGGTTGTTTTCCGTTGTCAAATTTTGTTTTCTCCTGTAGTTACACTTTGTTGAAGCCTTTAATAACTCCACTAGCAAAAAAAGACGATTGATAATTAATCTCCCGTCGAATGGACAGTCCTACCCCCATCTGGAGGCTTCAACGAGATCCACGACTATTACTTAATCAAGTGTTGGGACGAACAGTCCTTTATTAATTCGGTGCTCCGGGGGTCCGGGACATTCAGTTCATGCACTTCTCAACTCCCCTGAAGTGACAATTCGCTGAAGTGCTTACCCTATCCTTCCACTACTTGATCCAACGATTGAGAAAGGTCCCGAAGGGATCCTAAATTAACGGTCTGCGTGCCTTCACGACTTCAAGCTTTGACACTTTTCAATTGTAGAGACTAAAAAAAACCCAGAGTACCAAGTCTCTAGACTATGAGATCTACTGTCGCGTGTCTTTTGGGATCAATGGTCGATATGTACTCTGACCTTTAGGCCTTCGGGAGTTCTCAACCCAACGCAAACTATCACATATTTTTCTTCCAGAGTGCCCAGTCAGTGAACTGCATGATCTGTCGCCACGTGGAGAAATAATAGAAGAAGACACATGGCCCAATCAGGCGGGTGACACATGTCACATTCTAACTGACATTTCAATCTTCCACAGGTTCAAATATCACTGACACATGGCACACATCCCATGTGTCCACGTCATCTCAGGTGACATCTGCGAGCTACGTCACTTCAGAATTTTGGGCTTCGGATGATCTGGATTTGTTGAGAAGAATGAAATGAATACAGATTATTAACAGGTGCTTAACACAAAAATAACAAAGATATAGTAAAACTGGTTTTGTATTCAATAACAAAATAAGATGAAACTGTAAAATGCAGCGGAAACAAGCTTGCTAGAATGGTGGCGGCTTATCTCTGAGAAGAGATGTGACGGTTGCGTGCATTCACAAGAAAAAGATTAAAATGAGGCTCGGAAGGAATTTTTACAATAAACAAGAATTCCAAAAACCCTATACATCCAAAAACCTAACCCTAGGAGATGAAGCACCAAAAGTCATGTGGGCCCCGTTTGGGTAAGTTAGTACATCAACTTCCCAGGGTCGTAAATTTTGCATACAATCTCTGTTTTAGGCGTGTGATATCCCATTGGAAAGGTATCATAGAGGAGATTCATTTTGGGGGCTCAATCATGCCTTCAGATATCATTGAGAAGCTCTATCCTGAAAAACCTTCATTTAGGCCCTCAAAATGGCCCCAGAAGTTAAAACTGCTAAAAATAGTAAATTGCCAAAATTGTCAGAAAACTATTTTGAGCCAGTTGGAGAAGGTGGGTGGCCACCGATATCCATCTATATCAATCCTCCCTCCTTAGGAAGAAATGGTCTCCATTTCATTGAGGTCCCCCATAAGATGAGGAAATTTCTGTTGAATTTGGCCCCGGGTGAGCCACTTGCCTTGGTGCAGGAGCTGCCCTGCTTTGACGACTTGATAAAGCTGGATCCTTTGTTGTCAAGTTCCCTTGATTTGTGTGTCCACAATCTGATCATTGGATTCCCATTATATGCAGTTAGGGTTGCTCTCTGTTGGTGTCAGTTGTTCTGCTACTTCTGAGGTGTCCAATAATGGTGGGAAATAAGGGCGAAGGAGATCCACGTTGAACATTGGGTGAAGGCCAAGGAAAGGAGGAATGTTGAGCTCAAAATAATTATCTCCCACGGCCTTAGTGATAGTGTATGGCCCATAACGGAGTGGGAGAAGATTTCGATGGGGTCCTGTAAGGCGTTCTTTCTACAAGTGCAACCAAACTTTGTCGCCCACCTGGAACTTATGTGGCACCCGATGTTGATCATGGCATTGTTTGTACTTGTCATTGGACTTTTGTAGGATATCCTGAACCTATTGGAAGATGTGTTGGATCTTCTCAATGAACTGAGATACTTTGTCAGCTTCAGTTGGAGCAGGAGATGTGTCGGTCGAGGTGACCGCAAGGGGAAGTACAACATCTATGGGACCCAATGGTTGGAATCACAACCCCACCTGAAAGGGTTAGTGGTCGGTTGAGCTATGCAGGGCTCGGTTGTAGCTATGCTATACATAGGGAAGGCTCTCATCCCATATGCAAGGGTTCTTCAAATTATACATGCGAAGGATATGCACGATCATTCGATTTACAACCTCGGTTTGGCCATCTGTCTGGGGGTGGAATGTTGTGGATTTGGTGAGCTTGGTGTCCAGCAGTGACCAGAGGCTTGACCAGAATGTGCTGAGAAATCGACTATCCCGATCTAAGATACTGGTTTGTGGGATTCTAAAATGTACCCAGAATCGTTCAAAGAAAAGCTTGGCAGTGGCCTCTACTGTGATGCTCTTCTTGCAGGCAACCAGAATCACCATCTTAGAAAAGCGATCAACAACCACAAAAACACAGTCATTTCCTCGCTTGGTGGATGGGAGGCCCGACATGTAGTCCATTTAGATGGATTCCCATGGCCTCTCAGGAGTAGCAAGAGGGGTGTACAGGCCTTGTTTCTTAATGGTCAGTTTGGCAATAGCGCAGGCAGTGCAGGACCTGATATACTTGCTGACCTCTTGTCGAAGTTTCGGCCAGTAGAAATGTTTTTGTAGCTTCACCACTATCTTTTCAACACCGAAGTGTCCTACCACCCGACTGTAGTGGGATTCCCAGATCATCTTTGCTCGCTCGCCTGATGGAACACATATATGGCCCAGACGGCACAATAACCCATCCTAAAGATGGAAATTATTGACAACTACGTTTGCATCCAACATTTGGTAGGTGGTGGTGAATTCAGGGTCTGTCTCATAGAGTTGAGGCCATCCAGATGTCTCATGGCCGCAAGAGTCTAGTACTGTGGTGAGTGTCACGACTGGCGGTCTGCTGAGGCAATCAACGATGTGATTGGTGCTTCCTGTTTTATACTTGATGTTGAGGTGGAATTGCTGCAAGTATGTGGACCACTTTTGATGGTGTTCATTCTACATTTTTCCCTATGTCTGCATGAAATGCAGTGGCTTATGATTAGTGTGGATGTCTGTCTCCTTCCCAAGAATGTAATGTCTCCACTAGCGGCAGGCTTGCACAATGGAGTACATTTCTTTTTCATAAGTAGGGTACTTACAGACATTATCTGACAGTGTCTCACTATGATAGGCCACGAGGTGGTCGTGCTGAGTGAGAACAGTGCCCGCAACATAGTCTGAAGCATTTGTCTCGATATCAAAGGGATGTTGCAAGTCTGGTAGTGAAAGTACTGGAGCTGAGCACAAGAACTGCTTCAAATCATCGAATGTTTGTTGTTGGGACTGGCCCCACGCAAATTTCGCCTTATCGCCACCCCTATTTATTTGGCTGAGGGCCCATGCAATATGTGAGAATCCCAACACGAACCTGCGGTAGAAATTGGTAAGGCCCAAGAAGGTCCAAAACTCATTGAGTGTTGTTGGGTCTGGCCAATCATGGATGACTTGGATCTTGGTTGGATCCACATGCACACCATGCTGATCAATGATCTAGCCCAGGTAATGGACCCTGTCCATGCCGAAGGAGCATTTTTCCAAGTTGGTGTATAGCTTGTGCTGCTGCAGGGTGTGCAGAACCTGTTGAATATGTTGCAAGTGTTCGGCCCAAGTCTTGTTGTAAATTAGAATGTCATCCAGATACAACACTACAAAATTATTGGTGAATGGTCGCAAGATATCGTCCATCATCCTCATGAAAGTGGTTGGAGCATTTGTCAAACCAAAGGGCATGACCAACCACTCAAAAAGGCCTTCCTTTGACTTGAAGGTGATCTTCCATACATCTGTATGTTCTATCGGGACATGGTGGTATCCAGACTTCAGATCAATCTTACTGAAGTATTTGGCCCTCGTGAGTTGATCAAGGAGGTCTTCGATTTGGGGAATTGGGTACCGGTTTCTAACTGTGATTTTATTCAGTGCCCGGTAATCAATACAGAGTCGCCAAGTTCCATATTTCTTCTGTACTAACACGATTGGGCTCCCCCAAGGTGATGAGCTAGGATGGATGTGCCCCTTGTGGATCAGGTCTTGGATCTATCACTTGATCTCCTCATTCTCTAATAAAGAGCGGTGATAGACTAGCCCATTGGGAAGCGATGCACTGGGGGTCAGATTGATGGGGTGCTTGACCTGGCAGTGCAGAGGTACCCCTGTAGGTGAGGAGAATATATACGAGTACTCTTCCATGACCTTATCTACTTGCTTCTGCTATGTGGAGAGGTCGGTCGCAGAGACCCTGGATGTGGCTATGATATTTTTCTTATTCTGAGAGCAAATCACGAAGAAGAAAAACTTCCCCATCTGAAAGATGACCTTCCTGCATTTCTTAGTAGAGATCAAGGAAATAGCACTAGGTGGGACTGCCTCAGGTATCCTATACAATTTCCTGTTCAAAGTAATAATAAAACTATGAGTCCTAGACTTATATACAACATGATGTTTCCCTAAATAAGGCTAGCTCAAAAGAACATCACAAACTTCGAGAGAAGAAACATCACACAATACCTCTTCTTTGAAGGGATTGATGTTGTATGACAGTTCACACTGTTGGCTAATGTGGAGATCGCTTCCTTGGAAGAGCCATCCGATTGTGTAGGGTTGTGGGTGTGGCGTTGTTGGAAAGGCCAGTCGTTTGACAACCTCTGCTAAGATGAGGTTCTTCTGGCTACCGCTATCAACGATGAAGTGCAGTGGGGTTCCTTTTACCCACATCTGTGAATGGAAGAGGTGATCTCCTTCTTCTGGTTCGTCTGGTTCACTAGGTTGGAGCTTGGTGGTAGCAACGGTGGCACTGGGTTTCATGTCAATGATCCATCTTCCCCTTTCTAGTTCTAGCTCAGAGTCAAAATTCGCATTTGATTCAGAGGCTTTCACTTCGGCCACCAGCGACTACTTTGAGTGACAGTCAACAGTGTTATGCCAAGGGCTCTTATGGAAGTCGCACCACTTCCCAGTATCTTTCGTTGTCTTTCCAATGTCCTTGTTTGCTTGTGGCTTGGACTAGTTTTCTTGATACTATCCATATTTTCTCTGTCCTTTGTTCTATGGATTGGGGCCACCCTTTCCTCACTTTTGTTGTGAGGGGTTCCCAGGCCCAAATTGTCGCGTCTTTTGTTTGAGATTCTACTCGATTTTGTCGACATATCGGTCGGCAATGCCCAAGGATGAGATGTCCACAAATTCCATTTCATTCTGGATGTATCTATGCAGATCATCGTGATACTTGAACACCAGATGTCGCTTCGAATCTTTGATACCCAGCTTGGTGCACAAGGTATGGAAGATATTTGTGAAATCTTGCACTACTTGGTCTCTTTCTTGCCGCAGTGTGGTCCATTTGGTATACAGGTCATCATAACTTCCGACAGGGTAGTATTGTTCCTTAATAGCATCCTTGAAGGATTCCCAGGTGGTCGTGACTAAAAATAATGAGATTTCCTCTGTTTCCTTTTGCTCATAGAAAGTTTCCCACCAATCTTTGACATGGGGAACGACTTTGAGGAGCGCAAAAGTAATATTTTCTCTATTCGAAAAGTTATGGACAGAAAAATATCCTTCTAGTAGATTTAACCACTTGTCTACAACATATGCATCTATCTAACCTTCAAATATAGGGATATCGAAGTTTATTTGTACCTTGAAGGGGGCGGCACCTTCGTTCGAAGAAGATGCGTTTCCTGTTGGTAGCCGCCAAAGGATTTGCGCGAAACTATCCATCATCTCGTTCCTTTGTTGCATGAGGGATTCCTCAATAAACAGTTTGAAAGGATCTCATGTCTTGCCATATTTATTTTCTCCTGCCATGAGAAGTCGCTTGGGCGTGTGAGAGATTCTTTCCTCAAGAGAAACAAGCTCGAGACCCAACTCTTTGTACTCCGACCTCATTGGGGACATGCATTAAGACGACAAGGAGCAGACCGCTCTTATACCACTGATCCGGATTTTATGAGAAGAACGAAATGAATACAGATTATTAACAGGTGATTAACACAAAAATAACAGAGATACAGTAAAACTGGTTTTCTATTCAATAACGAAATAAGCTGAAACTGTAAAATCCAGCAGAAACAAGCTTGCTAGAATGGTGGCGGCTTATCTTTGAGAAGAGATGTGACGGTTGTGCGCATTCACAAGAAGAATATTACAATGAGGCTCGGAAGGCCTTTTTACAATAAACAAGAATGCCAAAAACCCTAGACATCCAAAAACCTAACCCTAGGAGATGAAGCGCCAAAAGTCATGTGGGCCTCGTTTGGGTAAGTTAGTACATCAACTTCCAGGGGTTTTAACTTTTGCATACGATCTTCGTTTTAGGTGTGTGATAGCCCGTTGGAAACGTATCTTAGAGGAGATTCATTTTGGGGGATCAATTATGTGTTCAGTTATCATTGAGAAGCTCTATCCTTAAAAAACTTCATTTAGGCTCTCAAAATGGCCCCAGAAGTTAAAACTGCTAAAAATAGTAAATTGCCAAAATTGTCAAAAACCTATTTTGAGCCACTTGGAAAAGGTGGGTAGCCACCGATATCCATATGGATCATAGAAAGATTTTACGCTTGCATTATGGGGTCCACATCACCTCGAGGTGACATCATCATGCCCCACCACTTCGACTCTTCGGGCTTCGGAACTTCGAGCTTCATGAGTTTCCACACTAGCACACTCAAATTCTCCTGAACTATGAATTCCCGAACTGGTCAATATGTTGACATGTGTCTCCCTTATCGGACGGTCCGTATTAACTCCAGACTTCATTACTTTAGGAGATACTACTGCAAATATCAACGACCACGAGTGATTGCGGAGACTCAACTCGCTCACTCTTTAATTTCCTTGTTGATCTCTGCAAAGCGAAGATGCTCGTCTGTAGTGGGATCGATATCCACCGTTGATCTGTTGATCTAGCAAGATCAACGATCCTGAGTGATTGTGGGATCACAACTTGCTCGTGCTTTAATTTCCTTCCTGATCCCCACAATGCGAAAATGCTCGTTCGTAGTGGGATCAATATCCACCGTTGATCTGTTGATCTAGAAAGATCAACGATCCTGAGTGTTATGGACTCACAACTTGCAGAAATGTTAATTTTCTTCCCGATCCCCACAATGGCTCCCCACCGTCGATTTCTCTCCAATGAGATCTGACGGTTGTGATTTAACCTTTTCTTCACCTTCATCGGACGACCCTTGTTTACCTGCCCTCTGATCCAATGATCTTGGATCTCTATTGATCCCATGGTGGCGATCGCTCCTGAATTCGAAATGGACAGTCACAATCCTTCGAACCTTTACAAAGGATCTCTGACATTCAAACTCCTGCATAGATTATGCAATGCCATTCCTCCTAAGATTTTCAACTTCAAGATCAAAATTCGATCTCAACCACGAGACTCTGACCAATAGACCCGACCCATACCATCCCAGTGTTTCAACCTAAAGCTCTGCTACCAATCTGTAACATACCCAACCACCCACAAGCCGGGCTATGTCACTTAATCTGACTGCAACACACCCAACCACCAGCAGGAGGGGCACGCTGCAATCTCAAGACTTAGTTCTCTGAACAGATCTCGAATTCTAACAACATTTAATCCGAAAAAAATCATGAAAGAACCACATGCATTAATCAAGATCCATGTCACAACATAAAAGAGATAAACAACGTGCCATGCACAAAAAATAGCCAGCAGACAGGCACAATAAAAATACATAAAAATATAGAGAGAACTTATATTTTCAAGTAAACGTTCACCAACTGGTTGTAGACCAAGGGTGTTCCTCCCAACCATAGACATTGTTGTTCATCTACTCTCAACAGTAGGTCACCCCCAAGCCAGGGATATGAATCCACAAGGACAGGTCTTAGGCCAAGTCTAAACACACATCAGTTAGCTAAGTAGTTCTCAGGTTTCCCAACCACACAACAAATCCTAATTTCCATATCTCTTTCCCCCTCAGCCTGCACAACCCCAAGAAATGAACACCTTTCTCTGCCATGCAGTCCCTGAGATTGTTCCATTTCTCTCCAGGTCTCCAGTGCTACTGTTCAGGAAATATCCCTACTGGAAACTCCAAGGACTCTCAGCTATGGACAGTTCAATCTGAACTGTCATTAGTCTCATAACTATCAGGCCTCTCAACTCTCAATCTATCACATTCCTTTCAACACTCACAACAATCCATGTACACCAACTCTCTTTTACCCAGCCTGCACAACCCCAAGAGAATGGACCCCCTTCTCTGCCACACAGTCCCTTAGGTTGTCCATCTCCTTCCAAGGCTTCAGTGCTTCTGGTTAAGAATATCCCTGTTGGTCCTCTCAGGACTTGGCCTCTCAGGACTTGCATCTATGGACAGTTCTATCTGAACTGCCATCAAGCTCATGCACAAAAGCATCCATTCCCTCTTGGAAGGATCAATAATTATTACAGCCATTCATCAATGGCTCTCATCTTCCTGCCATTCATTTCCATGCTCATCCCAAGAGCATACAAACTAGCAACAGTGAGTGAAGAGGAAAATAAGAACAAGGGAACAAAACGAACCATGGGAAGAAGATGAAGAAGACCCAAAAAATCCCCCAAGGGATGTTTAAATTACATGAAGACAAGATCCACATGGCCTATCTCCCAAGAAGCTCATGTAACCCATTTTCTCCATAAAATCAATTATGGGTAATTAAAATAATAATAAAAAGACTTAGCCCCTCAAGCCCCCTCTCTCATGGAATCATAGGCCCCTATCTCTTTTGTCCTTATCGGTCTTGCAACCAACGATGTATTTTATTAAAGTATATGAAGTATTACATTTCCTAGGCACTCTGGCCCCTTTTCAACTTTATCGGCTCACCAGCCTAAGTCATATTTACATAATACATTATAGTTCATAAGGGTTAGAACTAGGATGTTACACCCCCCTCCCCTTATTTTGACTCTATAGAAAAGAAGGGGATGCCTAAGCCTGAGCCCAGATGGTGAGTGACTGCAAGGAATATGAGACTTCGACAAATTCTTGTAAATTGATGGTTGAGATTATGCACACAATGGGTATGTCAAGGAAACAATGGGCCAAGTTAGTAAAACAACCAACTAGATGTGGATCCATGAAACTGCACAGATAAGTATTGTATTGATATGAATATTTCCTCTTGAGTTTTGAATAACAATAAAATGTTTTTTTTGCATGAAAATGTGATTAATATGCTTGTTGCTTGAAATTATTGTAGGCATGTGACCAAGGCCAAGAGTCTGGGAAAGGACCATACTAAAAAAAGGAAAACCTTTCTAAATTCATTGAAATATGGGGGCATGATTGGTGTTGTTTAGATGCAAAGAACACCGAGGATGGTGTTCCTTTAACGAGGAGGGGATTGTAATATTCTTGTTTCCCCCAACTTGTAAATATAATTATATTACTGCTAGAAGACTATGGACAAATTTGTTATGTGTGGATTTTGGGAAATGTTGAACCTTTGTTAAAGAAGGTAATGTGAATATTTATGTTATTAATGCAAAAAGGAAAATGTTGAATAACTAATGAAGGGTACTGCCTATACAGGTTATGATGTCATGAGAGGGAATGGTGAGGGGAACCATGACTGGTTGAGATGACCCCTACTAGGCAGTACTTTTCTAAATTAAAAATGTTCAAACCCAAAATTGTCCTCTACCCCAGAAAAAATTAATTACCAATCAAGTTGGTGGTTGGTTGGTCCTCTTCAACAATCAATGAGAGAATGGGCATAGCACCCATCTGGAATTGTCTGATCTGACCCATGAATTGGGGGATTTGACCCACAAAATCTTGTTGCATAAGGCAAGAAAAAGGGGAAAATCATGGGAAGAGAAGGAAGGATATGCACAATTGAGTCTGGGGACAAAAATATGAGTTAAAATTGTGTGACAAACTCTTCTAGCTCTTAGAAAGAAGATGAAATGAATAAATGTGTTTTCTGGGTGCAGGAACCATTGGCAAATGTCTTCAAATCAGGATGATAAATGAGGCTATGAAGTTTTAGTGATTGGTTGAGGAATCACGAAAGAACTAAGAGGGGAGGGTGCTAAGGGACTGTTGGGAAGTGAAAGGCCTCTCTTGTGCTATGTATGACAATTGTTGAAGCTCTTTGTGGCAAGATCATCCCCCTTGCTTGTTGTATTGAAGACTTGGCCTACTGAGTTCCTGTAGGTGAACGCGAGTAGCCTTCATCTTTTCTCTTTTGTTGAATAGAAAGAAATTCCTCTCATGGCATCATACTCTAGCTAGGGGGTGGGAATCTATGAAAACACCAGGAACAACTGTGCCTATGGTTGGGTGGAAAGTGGCACTCCCTTCACCAGTTTCCAGCAATTTCTAAATTTCAGATAAGTGTTTTCTATGCCTTGTAATTCCATGAAAAGTTTATTGAATAATATGAAATTCATGTACTAGTTATTTTAAGAGTTTGTCCTATTATTCAAATAGTGGAAATGTCACTCTAGTTATTTGGATGACTGTGAATTTGAAATAATATCTAGGAAAACACATTGTGTTGTTGGTTTCATATCTGTCCTTGTTTGGAAAGGGAGGCTATTAGTAAATTTTTGTCACTCAAAGTATGAGAAGAGTGTTGGCTAGCCACTGATAGTAATTTATGTGGAAAAATCCCTAAGTTTTTAGTAAAATATTGAGCCACTAAAGCACTCACAAAACCACTGGGTAATAGGAAAATACAAATTGTTGATATAAACTTGAATATTGGTTAGCTAGCCTTGGCCATTTTGTTGGCTTGGAAAATATGCTAGGCTTCAAAATGAGAGAGAAGTTTAGATCTTTGTTTAGGCCTTAAGAGAATAATCCAAATGTGGAAGAGAGACAAAGTATTTCAAAAAATAAATAAATAACAAGAAAAGAATGAGAAATAAAATTCAAGTTCCAAATTTGAAATAAAAACGAAATTTGGAATTTGAAGCATTGTGATTAATTAAGTTCCATTAGAATTTGGTAATAGAGGAAATTTTACCAGGAATTTCACAGTAAATTAATGTCCAAAGGGGAAAGAATTGGAAATAGTAATTATACCTTGAAAGTAGCAAAGAAATGCCTGAAAAAAGGAGGATAGTAATTTCTGGTAAAACCATAGTTTTACCATGGAGAATGTTTACCTCCAAGACAATACAATGCCCTGGAAAAGAATTAAACAAACAAAAATTGTCTGAATTTATATATGTATTTATATATTTATATGTTTTCTGGGAAAATTTGAATGAATAGTAAATATTGGTAAACCTTGGTAATTCCAAAGTTATCAGTTAAATGTTTTAATAATTGGAATAATGGGTTGGAAATTATTATATTAAAATCAGTGAATTCCAGTCTTGTGTGTGGGAAAGGGGTAGCTTGTATTTTTTCTTTCCCTCTGGTACAAGGATTTAACCATGCCAAGTTTCCCAGTTTTAAATTTACGCTCTGTACATGGTTTCCCTGAACTCCTGAAGGAGTTATTAATAAATCATTTTATTTATCATCATTTTAAGTTCTGGAAATATGATTCCCCTTTTTATTTCCAACGTAAATATATATGAATTATTATAAAAAAGTCATCTTCCTTCATAATTGGTTATCGAACATACGATGGGAGCACACATGATTAGATTCTAAAGGTTTTAGAGTATGATAGCCTAAGGATTATAAGGTCACACATAAATTTTATAATATTAAACTTTTCTCTTTCATTATTGGTTGTCGGATAAACGAGATGGGCACACCCATTTGGAATCCGAAGAGATAGGGGTGCGATGGCATAAACATATGAGATTTTAAATATATAATAATATTAAATCCAACCCCTTCAGAGTCTAGCCATCAGAGTAAAGGGAAGGGAGCATTTGAATGAAGTGTGAATCTTTCGTAGCGATGACATAAACATGGTAATTTTTAAAAAAATATAATATAATGTTATACACATCCATTTTCGGAGTTGATCGTCGAAGAAAAGAGAGGGGAGCACACGATCGGTGTGTGATCTCCTTAGTAATATATATATATATATATATATATATATATATATATAAACCACTTTCATTTTGACCTTCAGAGGAAAGAAATGGGAGCACATGATCAGAGTGTGAAGAGCTTGTAGAACGATGGCTTAAAGTTTTACAATTATTATATAATATAATATTAAATATCATTATAAAATCCCATTTTGAGATTGGTCGTCGAAGAAAAGAGATAGGAGAACATGCATGGCATGCAGAGAATTTGGGGTCCGAATATCTAAGGCATTATCATATTAAATAAATAATATTTAATTCCCTCCAAGGGAATTCGTAAGGCACATAAGTTGCACGGTGTGTTCGGGGTCCAAAATCCCCACGCATTTTATTTTAAATATAATAAAGTTTACTATAACACAACCTGGGTGCTTTACAATGGATCTAAGTACATTATAAAATAATTTGGCTGCCTTATAATGCAATTATTTATATTATAATATAATTAATTAATTTCATCATAATGTGTTTATAACCTGGATATTTAAATTAGCACTAAACCATTCCCAAGGGAAGAGAAGATAAAGTAAATCCTCATTAATTATCTGACCAATAGATTAGGATAAGTAAAATATATTTACAGGGGGGTAATTGATTAATGAAGACTAATTATCCCTGATGAGGATTAAACAATTGAATACCGAGGAGTGGTATTTTAAGAAAATATTGATTAAGTAACTTAATCAGTTTATAAGAAATGAACAAGTAGAAGTCTTTGTTTGAGCGAGCGTTTGTACCTTATGGTGGCGTGGTGCATCGTGATGGGTCCATGTGACAAGTGGATATTGAGCCACATGTCACGTCAGGAGACAGGTACATGGTGGCAGCAATGATCAAGGTGGCATACGAGATTCAATCTCATCCATAGATCTCCAAGGGCCCAACATAAGCTAAGTGCAGTTGGAGCATGAGAAGGGTCATTAAACGTTGTGCAAGTTGGTGACATCGAAGTAATCAGAGGCATTGATTTTCCCAACCCGAGGGTCGTTGGATCTGTAGGTCAGATATGTCAAAGTGTGTGTGGTTGAAGAGAGTCTGTCGAAGTGGATTTAATGTTAGAACTATGCTAACCACGATGGGAAGACTCCAATGAAGAAGAAAATTTCCAAACTATCGGATTGGGGAGTCAGATGGGTCAGGTGTCAGATGCCACGTCACTACCATGTCAAAAGGCATGAGCGATGGGGACCCATGTGGTTTCCACGTGGAACTAAAGATGAACTCAATGAATAAAAGTATGGAAAATTTTGAGAGACTGTAACTTCTGATCTAGAGCTCAATTCTAAGCATGGCTACAATCGTTGGAAATCTCTTTACGAGAAGAAGACGATGGTAGCCTCTATATGAGGCTTTGATATGGTTAAGGAAAATATAAAAATTAATACCCCATCCCTTAAAATGGTACTTAGGGGGTTGGGTGTCTTACAACATTCTTAGATTTAATTCCCAAATAGAGGAACACGATCTCCTTCTCCATATTTAAGCCCATCTCTCTATGAAATGTATCCTACAAGATAATCACAAAAATTATTGATTCTAGGATTCAGAACTTGTTTCCTAGGATGATATCCCCCTCTTAAGGAGGCTTTATAGCGTAGAGGCAAATCTAGGATAACATTTTTTTAGTTTAGGAGGCTATCCACTCCAGTAAATATTGAGGAGATCAAGGCATGGCCATCAAGATATGCATGGAAAATGCATTTGATCGAGTCAGACACAACTTCCTCCTTGCAGTGCTAAAAAATATTGGGTTTCATCCATCCTTTATCAGATAGATTGCAACCTGCATTAGTAGTCCTTGGATTGCCCCACTGATAAATGACATACCTTCATAATTCTTCCAGGATTCTAGAGGAATCTACCAAGGTTGCCCCCTATTGCCCATCCTTTACATTTTGATGGTCGAATATCTGGGATGAAATTTGGAACATGAAATCAGAATTGGAAATATTCCATGAATCAAAATTGTTGCAGGGGTTAAGCACATAAATCATTGTCAATTGTAGATGGCATCCTTTTCCTGGGAGGAGCCTCTTCGATAATATCCAGAAGCTTCAAAATGGCGTTGGACCAATTTCTAACTTCTTTAGGTGGGCTCGTTAACTCTCATAAATGCTATCTGTATGCTTGGAATACTAATGCTCATTCTCTTGCTGTCATCTCGAGGATTCTTCAATTTCCCCTAGTCTCTAATTGGAGATCCTTCAAATATCTTGGCATCCCCATTTGTCTTAACTCCCTTTCAACAACATATTGGAACATTATAATCTCCAAGATCAGAGAAAAATTCACTCGTTAGGGGACACAATGGCTAAACCCTATTGGAAGACTTGTGTTGGCTAAGGAAGTCCTCTTAGCCCTCCCAAATTTTCAATATTCCTCCCTTCTTGCCCCATCAAGTGTAAAAAAATAAATTGCTCATCAAATACAAAATTCCTTCGGGAAGGAGGCAATTCCAATACCAAAAGGTTCCATCTAGTAAATTGGAAGACTGTGAGAGCTCCTAAATCAAATGGTGAATTGGGAATAAAGGATCCCACACTTGCAAACTTAGCTCTATGAGAAATGTTTTTGTGGAGAATGATAATGGGGGACTATGTAAAATGGAAAAAGGATTTGGTGTATAAATATTTTCAGAGAGAACTCCCCTTCACTCCCATCTCAAAATCCCTAATTTGGAAGCTTCTCTAGGCATCGATTCCTCTCCTTCTAAGTCATCTATCATGGATTCCTAGGAATGCTAAAAGCATCTGAATTTGGGAAGATAGAATTATGAATTGAAATCCATTAAATCGAGAGAATTCCGTGAAACAAATTAGGGAATGGCTTCAAGTACAAGTAAAATCATCCCTTCATGATATCTCTCTCTGGGATGTTGTAGTCATTTGGAAAGGATGGAGTTTGGGAAACCCCCCAGAGGCACCGAAGACCCGAGATGAGAAATTGCTCTCTATTCTGCAAGGCATTTCCCCTAATCACTGAGATGATCCTGATTCCAAAGGATGGGAAGCCCAAGAATACACAATCTGCAAAGGATATAAACGTATTTTGTTGCAATCGTACCTCCCCCCAAATAATCCCCTGTGGTCCAATCTATGGCATCTTGATGTTCCCCCCAAGATCAATTTTTTTCTACTAGTCGCTCACTCATGAGAATTAGGAAGCATGCAGTGTGCAGAGGCAAAGAAAATATTAATAAATTTAGGAAGGTGGTTGAAATTCAATAGAAATTCGTGGGATATAATAGTTTGGGTCATTGACAAAGGTCCTCTCCCATCAATTCTTTGTTGTCGTCGAAGTTTCCCTCAGTCGGAAATGCTATAAGAGAAGATAAGTGAACAATAGGAATGCTATAGACGAAATCCTTATAGTTGAATTTTGTGGCTTTGTACATTTTTTTATTAATAATATCTTCATATTCTTTTATATATATAAACAAAATGATTGCATAAATGTGTTCTATTATGATTCAAACTTTCAATCAAATACATTCTTCAATTTAAAACATAATTAAATGTTGAATATTTCTATTTTAGTTATAAAAATAAAATAAATATTTTTTAAGTCTAATAAATTAATAACAATTTTAATGAACATTAATAACCATCCTCATTAAATAATAATATTCATTTTATAATACTGTAAACTTATCTTAAAATAAAAATATACAATTTTAATAAACGTTAATAAACATTTTATAACATTCTAAACCTATCTTAAAATAAAAATATTATATATCATACTAAAAATAAGTAAGCATTGAATACATAATATTTTTATGTTAAAATAAATAATGTTAAATATCAAATTCATCATCGAATAAATAATAGTCAATCTTTACTATCCTTAAACTTATTTTAGCTTCATAAAAAAACAAAAATATTTTATTGTTAAATAATTCAATTAATTATTTAGTTAATTGCATTTTATTTAAAAAGGCATGTCCATCCTTATAATCCCTTCTGCCAAAAACGAGGACTAAAATAAACTTTATAAGATAAGTAAAACAAACACTAATGATTCAAAAGCTAAAATGGGTTGTGATCCATAATTGATCCTATTAATGCCTTCCCTAGGGAAATCCACGTTGAAAAAGTGCCCCCACTTTAAGGGTACTTTTAATAATAATAAGAAGAAAAATGTATTTTTTTTTAGAATACAGTGATTGAGAAAAAAAAAAACACGAATACCTCCTTTCATATTTATAAATATAATTGAATAACTTCTCCATATCATTATTTTAAAATTATACATATGTTAAAACTAAGTGGACCAAACCCTGGATGGGGTTCCACGCGGAGCAGGGTGGGTACGTGGAGCAACGTCAGGAGGGGCCATTAATGATGGCCATCCTCCCTCATATCCCTGATAGTTATGAGGGACATCAACTCAGTCGGCCTTCATCTTTTGATGAGGCCTCTCACTCGCGCGAGTAGACCGACCAGCCAGAGCATTAAGACCAAAGCCTTAATGGCTATAGCCACCATTTTCTCCCTTATCAGCTTTCTCGGTGGCTTTGGGATGTATTGGAAGGTTACAGAGCTGAACGAGAACACCAGCGCAGGGGGCATTCCGACTCTCGTTCTTGTTCTAAACATGCCACGAGCAAGGGGAAGGCCTCGCAGAGGCGCATGGTGGTACGCGACCGACTCAGGACGAAAGAGGGACAAGAAGTTTGAGCGAGCCCTAGTTTTAGCCAAGCGAAAGAGACCCAGGGAGTCCAAAGAAACATAATCGCCCCCCAGAATGTATGTTGAGGAAATTCCTTCGGAGGAACTCCCCCAAAATTTCTCCAAGAGTCTCATGTTCACGGTTCCGGACAACCGGAACCCCCCTGCGTGTTTTGGAGCAGATGCACTGCCTCCCAACCCACGAGCAGTACATGGTCCCAGCGACACTTCAATTGAGGAATTCACCACTTGTCTGGTAGAGGAAGAGCTGCCGGAAGGCAACGAGGAGAACATCTGCAAGGATCCTGATGAACTAAGGCTGCAACGAGAGCAGCAAGCACACCAGGAGGAGGACGACAAGCAAAAATCGCAACCCCAGCCACCACTTCTTCACCCGGAGCACCTGAATCTGATTTTCGAGGTCCGCAACATGGCGGACGACCAAATCTTTAGAGCTGTCTGCATAAACCAACGCCTGGACATGTTGTACGCTACCTACTCCAATGCCACCCTAAGGCGACAATGCCCCACCTGCGCTCAGATTTATGCCATTCCTGTTAGACGCGACAAGGAGAAGGACGACCGCAAGGACACTGGTTAATAGGTTCTCCTGTTCTAAACTGCTCAAAACTCTTTCTTTTTTTGATGTTTATCAGAGTTGTAGCTCTTCTAGCTCATAGCAATGGTAGCGATAGCATGGGCATGAACAAACTAATGTTGAAACTAGCCATGCACCCTGGTTTCTTTCGGGCAAGATGGCATAACGATATTTTGAGTTTGCATGCTAGTTTGGACTAGCCAGCTATCTCGGTTTCCTTCATAGACGAGACAGCTGGCACCTCCATGTCATGGTGTAATTTTAAAATATTAATATAATAAGATCTGTTTTTTTAATTAAAAAAAAAAAAAAACTAAGTGAACCAAATAAATAATAAATAAATAATAAAGATAAAATCATTATTTTAAAATTATAAATATGTTGAAACTAAGTGGACCAAATAAATAATGAAGATAAAATCTGAGAGATATTGCCACTTCCTCACTTCATTGGCACTTATCATAATTCAAACCCATTGTGATATTCTATGGAAATTCAAGTGAAAGGAGGAACCCACATGATGTCTATATCTAATTATGTTGCTCTTTATAAGTGATTTTTCAAAAATATTAATCATCATGCTTTTCCGTACATATTATATATAACACATTTTAATTCATTTTGACATCTAAATATAATGCATCACATATTTTTTTACATTAAATTATATCCCTTTATATAAAATATGGAATTAAGGTTGAAAAATGCCCTTTTATTAAAATAAAAAAATGTCCCTAAAACCCTTAAAACATTAAAAAAAACAAATAAATTAAAATATTATGCAAATTAAGTTTATTTTCATATTTATTAAAAAAATAAAAAAATAAAATTAATGTTTATTATTTTTAAAATTAATTAAAATATTGTAAAATTTAAAAACATATCGACTCATAATAAGTATGAAAATATTTGAAAACAATTAGTTAAAAACTATTCTTACAATTTTTTTTTATCCAAAACAAGATTATATTCAATAAAATTGAAAAAATTAATCCTATATGAAAATAAAAAAATAGATTCATATTTAAAATTAGTTAAAATAAATAATATATTAATCCTATATGAAGATAAAAAAGTAGATTCATATTTAAAATTAGTTAAAATAAATAAATAAAAAATAAGAAAACATGAGATCGATGGTGGGAGAATGGTTCGAAGATAGGGATATAGAAGATGAATGTTGGACCATGTATACAAATGTTACAAGAAGGGAAAATGGAGAAAACACACCCCCAAAACAATTATACTAAATAAACACTTAAACAAATTGGAGGAAATCAAAGTGCAAAACTACTTGAAGCTTAGCATCCCATAGCGTGAAACATAGGTAATATTATACAACTAAGAACTAGCTCACAAATGTTGAAATGTGAAACAAGAAGATGATAATAGCTAAAGGAGTTGTGGGAAGAAAGGTTATGTCGAATATGTGGAAATGGGGAGATAGAAACTAAGTAGAACTTTATCGTACATTGTGCGACTTACTCACAAATAAAAGAGAGATCGAATTTCCATATCAAAGACTATGGATCAATGTTTCATAAAAGTCTAATAAGAATACAACAAGGTTGAATGAGAAAATAATGTGAGTAAGAAACAAATTGTTATAGTAGAATCAATGATGCAACTAGTCCTTGATTTAGAGTAAAAGGTACTAAAGTAATTTCAGATCAACTCCATGATTACCTATCATCACAATAATAAATCTACTTATTAGAATTTATTGCTTTATTTTCTTAAAATTTACACATGAAATATAAACTTTATCATTCCAAATACATTCAATTTCATGAATAGCTACCTTCATTCCATCTATATCTATTTATCTAAACTCAAAATTATATCATTAATAAATTGACATCTATCTATTTATCTAAATCCAAAGTTATATCATTATCAATATTTATCTAAATCCAAAGTTATATCATTATCAAAATTAGTATCCATCTCTTTAAGTCGTCGTAGGTTGATTAGTTAGATCTATCTAACTATGTATAAATGCATTTATCTATCATTCTTTCTCTAAAATTTTTAATTAGCAATAAAGAAGTTTGCAGAAATGTAATGTTCTTATTGCAATCATTCTTCACTCTTGTTGAAATCGCCTCCATCAATGGTCAAAACGACCATCAAGGTTAGTTTGCTTAATAAATAGATGGAATTGCCTTAAACATCATCTTATTTATTATAATTATAATTTAAATTCAGAGAGTACTTCGACATGAGAAGTTTAAGTTCATAGGTTTTAATGAAGAATAATTAAATACCATGCCATAAACTAAGTTTCAAACATCAATAGGAATTTGTTTAATTTTTTATTTGTATTGTGAAAATATATGTTTTATTTCTTACATCAATATAAATTTATTTTAAACTCGAATTTATCAAGTATTGAAAGAAATCAAATTTTTTAAGGTGTGATTTTTTTAATCATTTAATTTTATGTCATGTATTAATTCCTTCATAATAAATGATAAAAATATTACAACTTAAGAAATATCATATTTATCATTGTGTGAGAAGGTTGAGAAACCAATAACCATCTAGTTATGAAACATTAATAGTGATATATCTTAGGATATAAATTTTTATATATCAAAAAATATCTTTTAAGATATATTAGTATTAATGTTCTGCCAATTGGGTTTAGCCCGAGTGGTTTGTGTTGAGGGGTGTTTTCACCCCACTCGGGTTCATTTCCCACAAGTAACATGCCTGGCTCTTAAATGAGCACGCTATCGAAAAATCATTGGCTTTCTACAAAATCTAGTTTACCCTACATACCATCCTCGATATGAGGGGAAGTACCTGGTGGGTTTCCCCAAAAATTGTTATCTCAAAAAAAAATCGTATTTTTTTTTTTCAGTTAGGAAAAACTTACAATATTTATGGTTATTAGTCTAATTTTTGCAGATATAATTTTAAGACTTTAGTGTGTAGAAATTTCATCGTTTGTAAAGAAAATTTAACCATTTAAAATAATTGGTTGATGGTCCATAAGGGGGTATACTTCCACTCCTCTCAAATACTTTTAAGTCTTGGACCATTAACTTATTTCCTTATATTCAAGAAAAATGATATCTTATCCAATGAAAAATAATTTTAAGTTATACTCCAAAACTAAAATTATGATTTTAGCTAGTCACTAAAACCCACTAGATATTCAACAATTTATTTGATCATCATTAAACTTATGAAAGAAGAACCTTGTAATATCAAACACCAAACCATTATCCCATACATAGAACCTAGATATTAAAACCCGATAAAGAAGAAATTATTTGATGGTTATTGTTCATCCATAAAATAAAAATATTATTTGTTTTTTAAAACAAAATGAAAAATGATATGTACAAATACAATGCCACATAGCGGAAATTCAATAATGCCTATAAACATATGGTCTAGTGTAAATAATAGGTCATCAATTAGGACATAAGATAGGCTCATATCATAATGTTTAGAACTAACATGTTTTGAGGGGATTAAAAATATAATCCATTTTCTTTTGGGTTAATGTAAGAAATGAATGCATGTGTAAGGAAAAGAAATATACTTGCATATTTTGCATTGAAATATGCTTTAACAATTTAGTGTTAAGTTGGTGTTAAGTTGATGGTGTGATGTTAGTAATGTTCTAGATGGTGCTATCTGTTAACATTAATGCTATTTTCATATATATATATATATATAGTTATTTTTATTTTTTTAAGAATTTATAACAATAATAATTATATTTTCATGTAAACGTATTGTATGCATCAACAAGCTTTGCATCTATTGTCACTTTGCTATCATAAACATTTTGGGTAACTCGATGCATGTGGAAGGATTAACAATTGGAAACAATCTTAGAACATGACGTGGAAGGAAATAAATGCCCTTCACCTACCCTCGACAATTATGATGAACACATGCATGAATGGGGGTTGTGGGTACACTAAGTGGACATATGCAGGTCGTTGTGAACAAATAGTTGTCATTGTTTGTGGTGCTAGTAAGCATGATAACTGGAAGTGGCAAATGAGGGTAGGCTCAGGAGAAATAATGTTGGCCCATTGTGGTGAAATCCTTTTTGGGATGGTCTGGGAAACAACCTGTATAAACTTAGGTTGGTTGATGGAGTTTCATCGTGAATGGGGTTGGGCCAAACAAAAGAGCCCTTTGGTGCTTTTCCACATTCAATTCAAGGAAATTTTCTTGGTCTATGGAATTGGATGTTTGAATCTTTGGTTTTGTTTATGCTCTTGGTGGTGGGGAACATGAGTTTCTTTGGATTTGTCTCTTTGTTCATGTGTTTGAAGGCCCTATTAATCCCGTGGTGAGATCCTTGTCTCTTGTGGGAAATCTATTGTGTCTTTGTGGGGAATTTAAATGTGGATATCATTTTGTCTCCCAGGGTTGGGTTCTCTCCAGTCTGTGGTTTCCTCTCCTCTCTCGGGGTTATGTTTTCTCCCTAGGCGTTATGATTGTCTCTACTCATCTCTCTAGTCTTAAATAGATATTGGTGGGGTGGTATTGGTTCTTTGGAGGGGCATTTTCTTTGGTCAGCATGGCTTGTGGTGAGGCTAGGAATGTAGGGACAAGGAAAAGGAAGGTAGGGTCCTTGGAGGACAAACCATCTACCTCAAAATATCCTCTTCTCTTGTCACGAGCTATAGAGGAGGCATGTAAAGAAGAGAAATTTTTTAAAGGAAAAGTTTTAGTAGAGGCTAGGGAATATGACTAGGAACTCAAAAAGGAGGTTTGTGCCATGTAGAAGACCCTATCAAAAGACCAAATTTTGAATGGGGTCGAAGGGTGGGTGAAAGAACCAATGTACAAAATATCTAGGAGGACCAAATTCTTCAAGCTGGCATAAATTACCGGTTGATTAAAACCTTAATTTCCCAAGCCCTGGGTAATATAAGGCGAGAGCTCCAAGACATCCTTCATACCATTTGAATTTATGAGGGAAATTCAAAGCAATGTGTCATGTAGTCTTTGGGATTGGAATTTAAGTCTCTCAAGTTGGGGAGGAAGACACATCTGGAAAGTGGTAGACTCCATCATGCTTAGAGGGCACTCGGGGAAACCCAATTGTATTGCAGGAAAAAACTCACGCTGATGAAAACACACGAATAAAGTATGGAAAATGAACTAATAATTGAAGCTTCCAGAGAGGAATACTCCAACTTTCTCGAGGCATGATATTTAGTTCAGTTTGTCTTATTGTACTACCTCTGGCAGTATACATAGCAATGTGTTAGCTTTGACTGTTATATTAATTTGGTTTGACTTAAAAATTTTGTAAGAACCTAATGTGTAACCTAAGAATTTTTTTATTTATTTTTTAATGTGTAAAAAAACTGAATTTTCTTACATTTCATTGGATGATAACTTTATAGTGTTATTGCAACCTTCACTTATTTCGAGGTTTCAAGCACTTATTTAGAGATTTCACATAGTGGGGTTCAATACTCAAGCGGTGGGGTGTAGTACACAACCTTTACATTGACTAATGCTGCTCATACTACCTCCGACACAAATTATTAGGAGGCAATATGAGCGGCCTAACTGCCTTTATTTTAGGTATGATGTTTATTGCAGGCAATATGTTTATTTCAGTCTGTCTTTTTTCCGTCTTTTCTGATAAATATGAACAATTATAAACAATTTATAATACCTTTTAGTTAAAACCTCTATGACAAACTATTAAAAATTGATAATGCATATTTTTTTTTAAGACTCTTTTGATAGAGGTTCTAGTTTCCTCTTTGGCAAACTCGTATTAGTGAAAACTGTCATTAATTTTGTTGTATATATAATAAAAAGATCTTATCATTATTTTTATTTTAAAAAAATACAAACTTTCCATCTATTAAAAATTAACAACACTACTAAACAATTAAAAGATTAAAATAATTTCATAATATATTATATTTAAATAAAAAATTAAAATATTTATAAAAACCATTCTTACCGTTATTATATGTGAGTATACCCCATAAATTATTCCATTTCTGAATGAACAAATGTAATAGAAACATTAAAAATATATGCATTTACAAACGAAATGGTGGGTCCCCTCGCCTTTACTGGGTTCAATTGAGATGAGACCTCAAAAGGCACGCTATAAAGACCAAAAATAATTTCAGAGATTATCGTTATCCAAACATGATGAGAGCATTGTGTTTAATCTTTCACTTTTGGTCACGAGAAGAGTGCAGACAAAAACTAGAATGGAGGGACGCACCCCAACGGCCTCATTATGATTGGTGATGTAATAATGATATGGCCATGGGAAGCCGACACACAAACAAACTCAATCATCATTGACACCACCTTTGGCTTTATGAAGATCACCATCGAACTCAATTACCATTACTGTTATCACTCTCCTCAATCCTCTTTCTCATCATCACCACACCATACTCAATGGATATGCTATCACAGCCTGAGTGGGCCTAATGGTTAAGAACATGTGTTTCCTCTTAAGAGGTCACAGGTTCAAATCCAAAGGGGGTAGGGTATGTATACCTTCGTAGACTTTACCAGTCAAATCGTTGGGCGGAGGGGGGTCCCTTGTCCCACAAACAAGGAGGTCTCATACACCAATTTGGTGTGCTAGCTTGGTCGTGACCTTAAAAATAGATATGATGTGGACGTCATCTTTACTGATTTAGTTGGATTTAAATTGGATTGAGAATGAAATGAAATAATACAATATTGTGTAGATAATTGGAAAAAATTGTATTGAAAACAAAAATATTATAATAAAAACTAAATTTTATTAATAAATTGAATGGTAGAAAACGTTGTGATATATATAGCAATATAAAATCGATAGATTAATAGTAGTTTATTGTTTAGAAGCGATGGTATTTATAATCATTGGTAAAAAAACCCATGACAAGATTTTGAAACTACATTTTATAATCACGTGAAAAAATACTTAAGCAAAAAACCCTAAAATGAAAGAGCCCTAACTCCAACATGATTAGCGATGAGTGGGAACATTGCGCTCGATGAATCTAAGTTGTTTGAAAAAAAAAGAGCCTTGTCAAGTTATAATGTTTTCCTTCATGCTTTGTTTTTCGGTTTTGTTTAGCTCGTTGTAAAGAACATTAGCAGATTGAGTAAGGTACCCAATTGTTGGCTATAAATGCCCCCAAAAATGCATGAGAAAGCCTAAAAAATGCATCAAAAAATCATGACCCTAAAACTGTCAATATCATCATGACTATTTTTTAGATGGACCTGGATGGCCATGTGAACCAGTCCTTCCCCCTTGAGTAGCAATGGTCCCCATTGTGTCAAGTCTTTGTCCCAAATGGGGAAACTTCTACTCACATTGGCTTTTGGTAAACCACTTGCCATAGCGAAGAACTTGCATTGCTTTGACATTGCAATAAAGTTGTATGTCTTGTCAGTTGGTGCTCTTTATCTTGGTGTCCATGGTTCAATCCATTGTAGCTTTCTCAATATGATTAGGGTCAAGCTTTGTAATGTCTAAGTACTCCGCCATTTCCAAGGTGTGCCATAGAGGTGGAAAGTATGGACGATCCAACTCCACATTAAATATGGGGTGTAAGTCAAGGAAAGGTGGAAGATTCAATTTTAAAACATTCTCACACATAGCCTTAATGATAGTGGAAATCCCATTTTGGAGTGGTTTGAGTTGCCTATGAGGGTCTATGAGTTGCTCTTTCTACAAGTAAAATCATACCTTGTCACCAACCTAAAACTAGTGTGGAACCATATGTTGATTCTATCACTACTTATACTTGATGTTTGATTTCTACATAATATCATGACCTTCTTGTTGGATATGTTGGATCCATTAAAAAAACAAAAAAATGTGTTGCTTTGTTTGTATCATTCTAAACATGAGAGAATACAATGTCACATTCTATTGTAACAATGAAATCACATATTCATTATGTGTGTGTGTTCATTACTTTGGTCTCAAATCCCCTTTGAGGGCATTTCCAATTGACCTTTGGACACACATAAATTTCAAAGTTTTAATAATTCCAAGTCTTTGACACCAACCTTTGTCCATTTAAAGTACAAAAATTCCATTGAGCACATATTATTCCATTGAAAATTGAAGATTTCACTACCATACATTGAAGTTTAGTGAAGATCTATCATTGCAAACATTAAAGGAATTTGCAATTATCACTAGGGAACAATATAGTATTAAATTTGATTCAAAATGGATTATTTTCTAATTTTTAATCTATCTTGATTTTTTCTAGGTGGAAAAGTTAGAGGAAATGACTTGTAGGGCCCACTTTAGTAGTAGGTCCTAGTTTGGTGATTTTGAGTATGAAACCTTCTAGAGCCAATTTGAGGCATCAAATGAAACTTTTGGGGGTCAAAACTTTGCAAGAATAGCTTACAACCCCTCAAAGTTGTTCTACACACCAAAAGATTTCCAGGGGTGCAAAAATCACCTCAAATAGAGTTGGTATGTGGAAGTTATGCCTCCCGCAAGTTGATCTACCTTGTTGACCACCATGGTACCAAGTGGATGTCATTTCATCCCCCATTACTCACACATGTGGAGCTAGTCATGTGTGGACTTTCAAGAAGATTTTAGAGGGTCCAAAACCCTAAAATTAATTGAGGGTTGAGGAATGCAAAACCCCTAACATTAACCCTAGGCGGCTATCAGGATATGTTAAATATTAGGACGCTAGGAAGAGAAGGGGTTCCATTCTTTTAGCATTGTACATGCTCCATAGTTGAGGAGACCATCTAGGAGTGAGATTTGACAGCATAATGGAGGAGTTAGAAGACTTTGTAGTAGCCATTTAGGCCACATTGTCAAAGGAAACTCCATTGTGAGTACCCCTTTCTTTGTACTTGTATTTCATAACTGAAGAAAAGAGTGCATAGCATAGGCCTCACCTTCTAACTAGGTTTCCTGGGTCACATCTTGTGTTTTTCGATGTGGATGGTGTGTTCATTTGCGTGTTCTTTCATTTTTGAATTTCAATTATTTCCATAAATTTGAGCACTAAGCTAGTAATAATAAATATGAGATCTAAGGAAATAAGTTGCATAATAAAATATTTCATAATATTATAAGATATATTGTGATGAACTATTCTAATGGAATATCCTTGGCAATTTACAAATCAAAATGTCCCCACCTCTAAGCAACCATAAGAAATTTGTTAGACCATCTTGCACTTCTTTGCTACCATTATGGTACCTTCTGTGAAATGTATATTGATGCCTAGAATGATTAAATAAATTTTCCATTGAAGTTAATTGTTGTGGAAGTATAATAAAGGATTTTAAGACTATCATTGCCACATTAGATTCACCCATTGAAACATCATAACACTCGATGGAATAAAATAAGAAACCTTGGTTTGGATAGAAGATATGTGTCATCCTATGTGGGATATCTTACAAGGACACATGATCGACATCCACAAGAGCCAACACTTTAACCAATAAATGTATCAACATTAATCTACACAAAGACAATATTTGGACTATATTCTGAAGAATATTAATACTAGTATGCTTAAGAACCCTACAAATGTATAGTTCTACAAAGGATAGAACTAGGGTGGACTAACCCTTCCATATTACAACATTTTGTTCACTTCATCAAAGATCATGTTGTCTCATTTCTTCGACTATGACAACATTGGGAACATAGCATCATGTGAAATAAATGAAAGAAAGGATGAATATATAACCTTTTCCAATTATGATTTGAGGAGAAGTCATATTTTAAGGGGAGATATTGTAAAAAAACATTAAGTACATATAATAATAATAATAATAATCAAATTGTACACATATAAAAGACATGTCAATTCACATATGTCACCATTCAATATATATTTATACACAATTTTTCATGTTATTGTAACACACACATCCACATTGATTCTTTTATGTTATCCTTCTTATGTTGGATATTTTCTTGTAAATGAACTATTGTTCATTATAGTGAGTGATCTTCATGTTAGTGTCTAAGAAGGGGGGAAGATTCAATCATTCTCACCCACAACATTGGTGATAGTGTAAGGCTCTTAGTGAAGTGCTTTGAGCTTCATGTGGGGGGCTATTAGTTTATTTTTTTCAAACACGACCATACCTTGTCAAAAATAGGAAACTTATGTCAAACTAGATGTTGATTGTGTCACTACTTATACTTGACAATTTCTCTATGTGGAATTTCATGAACATATTGTTGGAGGTGATGGATCCATTTAATAAAAAATGTTTTTTTTATCTATCTCATTATGAATATGGTAGGACTCTTCCTATGTTGATGCAATGGGAAGAGCTACATCAATTGGGGTCAATCATTAGAACCTTGGGCACACTTTAAAAGGGATGTTCCCAATATAACTATGAAGACCTCTAGTGTAGCTATGTTGAACATAAGGAAATCTTTCATAACATGTTCATGGATGTTGGGAGTTGTACATTTTGAGAATACATAAAATCATGTTGTAGACTACCTCCACTTGTCAGTTGATATAGGAATTGAAGGTGGTCATTTTGGATAGTTTGGTGTCCATTATGGACCAAATGTTGGACCAAAATATACTTAGAACCCTATTATCCCTATTAGGAACAATGGTCTATAGAAATATAAAATGAACCCAAACATGCTCAAATAAGATCTTTGGAGTGGCTTCTATTGTGGCTCTTCTTGTGAAATGATAAAATATCCATCTTAGGGAACTAGTAAACAACAACAAAAAACACAATCATTCTCATGCTTGGTTGATGGCATACCTAACATAAAATCCATGTAGACTAAATCCTAAGCCTTATCTAGAGTGGGTAGAGGAGTATATAGTCCCTACATCTTGATTGTAGGGTTAGAAATGGAATAAGAAATGCATGGTCTGATATTGACATTATTGGTGAGCTAAATAATTACAACAATAAAGGTTGTTGAATTCCTAGAGGAACACACTTAAATTAAAATCCAAGGGGATCGTAGACTTGTGAAGTGTTGTGAAAAAATTATGCAATATTCAAAGGTAAAAGTGTTAGGGAATAGATTTTGTATTATTTTATTTTAAGGAATATAATCCACATGTGGTTTATATGCATTCTACCTAGAATAGTCAATTCTGGTGTTCCACAACAAAATTCATCTAGGCATACAATGCCTTCTAGATCATTGTTGGTGCTTATGAACCCCTATAACTATTTAAAACTAAAACTATGATCTTGAAAGTAAAACAAATTATCCTCAACTCAATGCTATAGAAAAGAAAATAATGAGTTGAGGAATAAATTCAATTCTAGAAAATAAACCCAATCTATAGTGTGTTGAATCACAATAATAATTCCTTCACCAGCCATAGATTCATAGTATGTTGGAAAATAGGATAATCACAATAACATAAATCTTCAAGTGGGACCTACTTGAACACGACTAGTAAATTCCTTCTTAAAGCTTAAATTATCTCAAAAGAAAATACTCTTTTATTTCATTAGCAATATCCAAAGTACAAACTCAAATTTGTAGCTCTATAACCCTAGATGTATGCAACTTCAAAATCTACCATTGTGTAACCTAACTCATGCTATAGATGAACATGGTTATGCTAAAGAAGCCTTGGATTCTTGTTAAGGAACTATGGATTTGTACTAATAGTATTACCCCTATAATTGTAACTTCATCTTCATCAATTATGGCAACTTGTCAAGGAATAAGATTCAGGGGTACATGATTCTTGTTTTTTGTTGGAATGGATGGTCTACTAGAGAATTATTAGAACCATTATTCATCATGGTTGACTAATTTTATGGGGTTTTTTGGAGTGCACGATCGTTCGTCGTCTTCTTGGGCTAGATCATTCTGGGGTGTGTGATTCTATAGACCCTTTTGTTTCTCTATTCATGCCATAGGGGCAAGTCAACCTTGCATGTCTTAATTCTCTACCATATGGTGTGTTGTATTCCTTCTTGAATTGATGAAAACATACTAGATGTAGAATATAAGGAATGTAGTTTCCTTCTAGTCTAGTTTCCTTCTAGTCATGTCTCCTCTTTGTAATTGGGACAAATGCTAATGGTGGGACCAATTGTTGGGAAAAACAATTAAACAAATTTTCTATAACAATGGTTATCAAGGCTATATAAATTAAACACATTAGTATTCCCTACTCATCGACATAAAAGAAAATTCAATAAAAATAGTTATCAAGACTATAGAAATTAAACACATTAGTATTCCCTACTCATTGACATAAAACAAAATTCAATATTATTCATATAACAACTCATAAAATGCAACCAAAGTTAACCATTATAAGTAATTAATCAACAAACTGTCATTGGCTACAAAATGAGTCAGTTTGGAATTTATCAAGGTTAATAATGGGAAAACTCAAGCTTCTAGGGGAGGGAAAAGGTTAAACATGATGAATAATATGGGCCAATTCAAGAAACCATCAATCATGTCATCTTTTTCCAATAGAAGTACTTCTACAACACTGGCATTGTCTTCACCATGCCTGAATTCTCTACAACTTGACTATAATGTGGCCCTAAAATCATCTTCTGTTAGGGACCTAACATCCCTAACCCCTCACATAGGTAAATAATATAATTCCATGTAATAAAGGCCAATATTAATAAGGCCTAGCAATAAGGAAGAATAAGTCAAATGTAAGAAGACCTAATAGAAGCTTCCGCTTCTAAAAGAATCTTCCTCTAGATTGTTCTTTTGGATTGATAGATTGAGTATAAATAGGAGTAGAGGGTATGGGAAATCTTGTCTTGGATATTATTGTAATAGATCTTTGCTCTGCTGGAGGTTTCCCCCTCGAAGAGGCAAGTGAACATTGCTATTATTAATCAAGGTTCTCTTTCTGGTGTTATTCTGGTGTTATTCCGGTATTATTCTGGTATTGTTATGGTTATATCATTGTTGTTCTGCCATTTCTAGATAAAATATTTCTGTTATGCATATTATTTTATATCTGGAATACTAGAAGTGGTATCAGAGCACTTTCCTTGGCATAAAATTGTGGGTTAATTTTTTTTCCAAGGTAGAGACATATTCTAACATCTTAAAGCTACAAATATTTGTCATTATGTGCATAAACCCACAATCAGGGATTCATACATGCATGAAATACAAGTGGTACTTAAGCACACACCTGTTGGCCACCCTTGTAACCCCTGTTGGTACCCCTTTGAGTGGTAGTGCATCAGACAACACCTGTATATAGATCGACCTAGATCTCCTGAAGCCCTCCATATATAAACCGATCGGTCACCTGACTGCTATAGTTCCACCAATAAAAAAACTCAGGAAGATACTCTCTAGTACATGGGTAGTCGGGTAGTATGGCTAAGGGAACAGTCTAGCCTCCTTAGTTGGTGCCCTGAGATATTGGGTTGAGTACTACTATTGGACCCCGCACGTATATCAGAGAGCTATATCATAGGGAAAACCCTTGTCTATAGAAACCCTACATACCCTAACCCTTGGTACAGAAACAAAAATAGAACAGACAAGATCTATTGCTGCGCAACTGTGCCTCTTGCATTCGGGTTGCGAAATTACTACACATTTATTCCTGTTAAGAATTTGGGCATTTAAACACTGCAGTATTCTTCAGATCATAGTATAACTCCGCAGGAGTAAAAAAAGAAGAGTATAGTGGTCCCGTAGACACACTTCTTTGGGACCTATTCCACTGGGTTCCTCTCTTCGCCCCAATTCCAGTGATACCTATCATTTTTAAGACAAATTGTTTTTGTGGACCCAACCCTTATTTGCCCCCTATCCCATTGGATCCCCTTTTTTCTCCATAATCGCAGTGGTACCTATCGTTTGACACCCTTCTTCTTAGTGGTCCCACCCACCCCTCCAACCCCCTTTTGTGTCCCCTATACCATTTTCCTGCCCATTTTTTCCAAATGGCTACCACCCCAACCCAAGAAATCAATACCTTGATTCTTGACACCCACCAGAACACAAAATACATCAAGAATATCAATAACAACCTTAGCTCAACCAATTCGGCTATTCAGGTCCTCCAGGAACAATGTTCCTACCTCAAAGACCTCAAAGAACACATCATGGGTTGTTCCCAAAACCCTTCCTCTTTTGAACAACCATTTTATAAGGATGACCATGACTCTTCTCATTACCAAGGTCCTCATACTACCCAATTTTCTCGAGACCTCCGCCCTCCTAGAATTGAGGTGAACAAATTTGATGGATCAGGTCCCATAGGTTGGGTCACCCAAATGTAACATGACTTATCTTTGCATGGAATTACTGATGATTTAGCCAAGCTTTGTTATGGTGTCCTAAATTTGGATCCGAAACAATGGAAATGGTGGAAATGGTGAAAAAAGGCACGCCAAGGGTATGTTGCTTGGACACAGTTTATGGATGAAATTTATGACCACTTTGTCTCTGACACCCACCATTTAGGTCGTTTGACCAAGTTAAAGAAGTCTGGGACAATGGAAGACTTTATTACCACATTTGAGCACTTGGATTTGAAAACAGAGGGCATGCTAGATTCTTTTTTTAGGGAATGCTTTATCAGTGGCCTAAAAGATGAAATTCATACCCATGTTCTCATGGCACGCTCCCATACTTGGTTGGAAGCTACTCAATGATCCAAGGATCACAACATATTGTATCCTCCCAGACCTGCAAACCCTAGTTTAATCCTCACCATAAACCCACCAATTATGCCCCTCCCACAACTCCCCTCAAGATCCATAAATCAACCAGGGCTGAAATGGTTGAACGTCAACTGAAGGGTCTTTGTTATAATTGTGATGACAAATATTTTCCCGAGAATAAGTGTAAGGAAAAACATATTTTTATGGATGTGAATGAGGATATTTATGAAGACTATGTTTTTGTTTTTCCTATGGAGGAACTACCACCACCGTCTGACCTCACCCCACCCTCTAATCCACTAGACGTTGACCCAATGATTTCACTTAATTCCCTCACTAGTTTCTCTGCTCCCTAGACTCTCAAATTAATTGGTTACATCAAAAATAGGAAAGTCATCATCCTTGTCGACAATGGTAGCACCCATAATTTTATTTATCATCGCATTTCCCAAGAATTCAATCGTTACATCTGTGTCGTCAATAATTTTCAAATCATGATTGCCAATAGTGGTTCCATGAAATGTGGGGGACGATGTGAAAATGTGCGACTCCAAATTGGTTAGTATCACTTGAAATCCCATATGTTTTCTATAGACATGGGTGGTTGTGACATTGTTCTTGGTGTTGAATGGTTACACACTCTAGGCCCCATTCTCATGGATTTTAAGGACTTAACCATGCAATTCCAATAGGAGGGACAATAGTATAATTTCTAAGGCATCACAACAGGCTCCCTTAAGATCATTAGTTCCCATCGCATGGAAAAGCTCCTCAAAAAAATTCATTCGAGAATTATAGCCCAACTCCACTCCATTCATGTTGTTGAGACACCTTTTGTGCACCCCCACCTCCAATCTATCATCTCTCGCCACCAAGTTGTTTTTACCACTCCAAAAGAACTTCCCCCTACCCATGGAGTCCATGATCATTCCATCCCTCTCATCCTAGGAAGTCTTCCTCCCAATGTTTGACCTTATCGTCATCCATTTTCCTAGAAGAATGAAATTGAGAAAATTGTTCATGAATTGCTATAAGCAGGTGTTATCCTTCCCAATACTACCCCCTATGCTTCCCCTGTGGTCATGGTACTCAAGAAATAAGGTACTTGGTGCATGTGTCCTAATTTCTGCACCCTCAACAAAATCACAATCAAAGACAAATTCCCCATTCGTGTCATTGATGACCTCTTGGATGAATTGAGTGGTGCTCAATACTTCACCAAATTAGATCTACGTTATGGCTACCACCAGATTCGTATGAAAGAAAAAGACATTCCCAAGACTGGATTTCTCACTCATGAGGATCATTATGAATTCTTGGTAATTCCCTTTGGATTGTGTAATGCTCCTTCCACTTTCCAAAGTCTTATCAATCATGTATTCCATATTTTTCTCCATCATTTTGTCTTAGTTTTTTTTGATGATATTCTCATCTATAGTAAAAGTTGGCCATCCCATATCTCCCATGTGAATCAAGTTCTCCATCTACTCTCTAATCACCAACTTTTCCTCAAACAATCTAAATGTTCCTTTGGTGCCTCAGAAGTGGAATACCAGGGTCATTTTGTTGGCAAGGATGGTGTCTGAGTGGATCCTAAGAAAATTGAATCTATGCAAGATTGGCCTCACCCAATAACTCTTAAGATCTTGTGTGTTTTTCTGGTTTTAATGGGCTATTATAGGAATTTTGTTTGAAATTATGGAAAAATTGCAGCTCCTCTCACTTCTCTCCTTAAAAAGAATTCTTTCACTTGGACTTCAGCTGTGGATCATGCCTTCCAAGACTTGAAAGATGTGCTCGACCCCTGTCCTATCCCTTCCAGACTTCACAAATACATTCGTATTGGAATGTGATGCTTCCAGGAAAGGAATTGGATCCATCCTAATGCAAGATGGCAGTCCTTTGGCCTTCACTAGAAAACAACTTTCAGAGAGACATTTGGGCCAATCCATTTATGAAAAGGAAATGTTAGTTATTCTGCATGATGTGGATCTCTGGCGTCATTATTTATTGGTTAAGTGATTCCAAATCAAAACTGATCATCAAAGTCTCAAGTATTTCTTGGAACAACCAATTTCATCCCTGGCGCAGGAAAAATTGGTGACCAAGCTATTTGGCTACGATTATGATATCATTTACAAGAAGGGAAAGGAAAATGTAGTGGTCGATGCTCTTTCCCAGAAATATGAAGAATACGACTCCCTTTTCTCCCTCTCCTTCATTGTACTAGATTCGCTCCAAGTTGTTTGTCAAGAATGGCTGCAAGACCCCAAAATTTATAGCCTGCTCCACCAATTGCAACACAATTCTTCAGTTTCTCTAGGGTACTCTTGGCACAATGAAGAGCTTCGCTACAAAGTCTTTTTGTATTTATGCAAACAATCACAACTTAAATCCACAATGCTTTCTGAACTTCATGCCTCACCCATAACCAAGCATTCAGGGTTTACCAAAACCTATGAACGGTTAAAACTTTATTTTTGGGGGGAGGGTATGAAACATAACGCCCACACATTTGTGGTTGAATGTGAGGTCTGTCAATGCAACAAGGGAAAAACTGTCAAAGCTCTGGGCACACTCCAACCACTTCTGATTCCCCCTGCTATTTGGCGATATATTTCTATGGATTTCATTGTAGGCTTACCTAAATTGGGAAATAATTCAGTCATCATGGTGGTCGTAGATCGTCTCTCCAAATATTCTCTTTTTTGTGCTCTTCAACACCCATTCATAGCTGCCACACTGGCTCACATCTTCATGGATAATATCATCAAGCTTCATGGCATGCCTAATTCTATTGTCTCTAATAGAGACCCCACTTTCACCAAAAAAATTTGGCAAGAATTGCTCAATATACAGGGCACCCAATTTCATCTTGACACTTCCTATCACCCCTAGACGGATGGCCAGACTGAAGTTGTCAAAAAGTGTTTGGAAACATGTTTGAGGTGCTTTACATATAAGAGGAAATATCGGTGTGCTCAATGGTTACCCCTAGTTGAATGGTGGTACAAGACATCTTACCATACAATTATTCGCATGACTCATTTTGAAGCAGTCTATGGCCCAAATCCCCCATTAGTTCTCTCCTATATGCTAGGGGTCTCAAAGGTTCAGGTGGTTGAAAAAAATATTACAGTCTACAAGGATATTCTTCATTCCATCAAAGGAAATTTGGTCATGGCTCAGAATCGCATGAAGCAACAAGCATATCAAGGTCGTTATGAATGCCATTTTGTTGAAGGGCACCATGTGTTTCTTCGACTACAACCTTATAAGAAAACTCCACTCAAAGTTGAACATTTTCTAAAACTTGCGCCTAAATTTTATGGTCCTTATACAATTCTCAAGTGTGTGGGATCAATGACCTATTAGTTAGCTCTACCCATTTAGTCGAAGCCCATCCTGTTTTTCATGTTTCTTGCTTAAAGAAGGTGATTGGAACTAAGTGCCAAACTCAAACTAGTCTCCCTGAGTTGAATGAAGAAGGTTCCATATGGTTGCAACCACAAGTAGTCTTGGCCCAATGAGAGTGTCGTCTTCGTCAACGTTCCATCAAGGAAGTGTTAGTCCAATGGAAAGATACAACTCCAGAAGATGCCACGTAGGATTTGACCACGATTCTACAACAATTTCCTCATATGAAGCCTTGAGGACAAGGTTGTTCTTCAAGGGGTGGGGGGTGGGATGTTAGGGACCTATCCTCCTTAACCCCTCACGTAGGTAGAATAATATAATTCCATGTAATACAAGCCAATATTAATAAGGCCTAGCAATAAGGAAGAATAAGTCAAATGTAAGAAGACCTAATAGAAGCTTCCACTTCAAGACAAATCTTCCTCTAGATTGTTATTTTGGATAGATAGATTGAGTATAAATAGGATTAGAGGGTATGAGAAATATTTTCTTATATAGTATTGTAATAGAGATCTTCTCTGCTGGAGGTTTCCCCCTCGAAGAGGCAATTGAACATTGCTATCATTAATCAAGGTGCTCTTTCTGGTGTTATTATGGTATTATTCTGGTATTATTTTGGTATTGTTCTGGTTATATCATTATTGTTCTTCCATTTCTAGATAAAATATTTATGTTTTGCATACTATTTTATATCTAGAATACTACATCTTCTCATGCTCACCAAAAGGAAGATAAAGATGGCTTAGATGGCATAGAAATCCACCCTAGAGTGATGTTTTGAAATTTATTTCCCTATGACCAATGTTTGGTATGTAGAATCAAAGTTAGGATCATTTTCACATAGATGTGGCCACTCTGAAGTCTCTTGTCCATAATAACTGAAGATTATGGTCAACACCACCACCAAAGGTTGGTTAAGGCAATATACAACTCTATTGGTGCTTCACTTTTTGTACTTTATGTTTAGTTGGAATTATCAAATGTATGTGGACCCCTTATGATGGTGGTAATTCTACAAAGTGCACTACATTTACATGATTTGTAGAGGAATGTGGTCAATGTGGATGATATTTTCCTTTCCCAAAATATAATTCTTCCATTGTCGACAAGCTTGAACAATGGAGTAAACCTCTTTGTCATTGGTGAGGTATCTTTGTACCATGCCAGAGCTCTCTATGATAGTCCACTGAATTTCCATGCTATGTGAGGACGATACTAATGACATAATTTGAGGTGTTTTTCTCAATTTTGAATGAGTATTGGAAATCTAGCAAAATATGGACTAGTGTCATGAAAATGTGACACTTTGCCTCTTTGAATGATTTCCATTGTTCCTTGACCAAAAACACTTGGCCTTAGATCCACCTTGGGTCACCTAATCAGGCACTAAGAGATACGAGAGAAACTCGACAAGAACCCATGGTAAATTAGATGATTCCCAAGACTTGTATATTCTCTGGATCCACATGCACACCATGCTAATCCAAATGCACCAAAGATATTGAACTCTTTGTATGTTGAATGAACACTTCTCTAGGTTGGCTCATAGTTTGTGTTGCCTCATGGCTCATAGGAATGTGCTTTATATACTCTTTACATGGTTAGTCAAAGATGAGAATGTAATCTATGTATACAATCACAAAAATAATTGATGAATGGTCATAGAATATTGTCCACCAGCCTCATAAACATTATTGGTGTATTAGTCAAGACAAAAGGCATGACCAAGCACTTGAAAAGATCTTCCTTATACTTGAAGGATGTCTTCCACACATCAATTAGCTCGATTGACATCTTGTGATATCCTAACTTAAGATTGATCTTGATGAAAAACTTGGTGCCTTTGTGTTGATTGAGTAGATCATCAGTCAGGGAGATGGGGTATCAATTCTTTCCTATGATCTTTTTCAAGGATCTATAGTCAATGTAGAATTGCCATGTCCCATATTTCTTTTGAACCAACACAATAGGGCTCCTATAAGGTGAGGAGCTTGGTCAAATTTATCCTTTCTATATCAACTCTTGAATATGTTGTTCAATATCCTCATGTCCATTAGAGAGCATATGTATAGAGGGCCATTGGGAATTGGGACACCCCATGTTAAATAAATTGCATGTTTTACCTAACAATGTAGAGGTACTCCTATATGTGAAGTGAAGATTTCTTTGTATGCTTACACCAAGAAATCTATCTATCTCTACTAGATGGAGGTCGAATCCCTTGTAGACTTCTTAGTAGTCATGATGATTTTAATTTCTCTAATATTTGATTGAACCACGATGAGAAAAAAATATCCCAAATGGAGAGATTATATTTCTTCACTACTTAATAATGATCAAAGAGAATATGGTAGTTGAGGATACTCTTGGTGTTCTATAGAGTTGATCTCCCATGGTGATAATGACACTCTGAAGCCCAAACTAGTAAAAAAAATGTCACTTCCACATATATGGATGTCTTAAAATAAAATCATGTACTTCAAGCATGGAAAAATCACATATCACCTCATATTTGAAGGTATACATGTTGTATTGCATGTTGGCACCTCCAACTGATGTGGATGTCTCATCCCTTTGTATGGATAGGGGTGCAATGCCATTGACAACTTCATCTTCTTAGAAACCTCTACTGAGGTCAAGTTCTTCTAGCTGTCATTATCAATAATGAATTGCAATTACAATGTCCCCTTCACTTGTATTTGTGAGTGGAAAAGGCACTCACCTTCCCCATGATCCTCTAGTTCCTTTGGTTGGAATTCACAATGAGAATAGTAACATTAGATTCCATGTCAATAATTATATTTCTCCTATCCATGTCATCTTGTGGGGTTGGTCTTGAATCAAAATCCAAGGCTTTCAACTCGACCAATAACGATTTCTTGGTGTGACATTTGTCATTGTTGTGTCAAGGCATTTTATGGTGGTCACACCACTTTCTTGTGTCCTTCAACTTATCATTCTTCTTCTTTGCATGTGGCTTGACTATAGTCTTGATGCCAATATTATTGAGGTTAGTTATCTTTACAATGTCCTTTGTCTTGATATTTAGGGTCACCTTTACACTTCTTGTGTTGTGGTTGATGTCCAACCCCAAACTCTTTCTTACCCTTATATCAAAATTTTTGCTCAATCTTGAGAGCACAATAATAAATAGCTCCCAATTAAGAGACATCTAAAAACTCTATCTATTTGGATGTTATGGTGTTTTAGAACCAAGTACTGCTCGAAGTCCCAAATACCAATATTTGTACACAAGATATAAAAGACATCAACATACTCCAACACATTCTAGTCTTTACCTTAGTGTAAGATCATCTATCTTATATACTAGTTTTCATAATTTCCAACAAATAAATAATCTTCCTTAGGACAACAACAAATTCCCCCAATATGTTATGTCACATACAATCTAAAATGTTTGACATGTTTCAAATAGTAAGTGTCCTACCAATCTTTGACATGGAAAAGGGCCTATAGAAGTGCAAAAGAAATCTTACCACTATTGAAAAAGTCATGGACATGGAATATAATCTTTAATGAAAAGGGATACCCACTAATTCAGTAAAAATTAAGGATAACTTCCTTGAAATAGATAAAATATTGTGAAAAGTTTACACTTGATATATAAATCTTACTTAGTACAATCACACGAATAACTTTTTTAAATCAAAGTAGCATGTGAAGAAAGTTATTTTTGTCAAATAATTTATATAGCCTTTTATTTTAATGAAGATCTATGCTTCAAATTTGATCACATACTCATACTATAAATATATACACATGATTAGTACACAGACATTAATAATCACATTATTATTTAAACTCAAATATCTTGTCTACTTTGAGATATATTTCTGGATATTTAATTTTTTCCATTATATGCTTAAATAAAAATATATATATAATTAAATAAAAAGTGCCTTACAATAATATTTTCTCATCCAAATTAATTAATACTATATATGCTTCAAACTTGATCACATACTCATACTATAAATATATACACATGATTAGTACACAGACATGAATAATCACATTATTATTTAAACTCAAATATCTTGTCTACTTATTGAGATATATTTCTGGATATTTAATTTTTTCCATTATATGCTTAAATAAAAAAATATATATAATTAAATAAAAAGTGCCTTAAAATAATATTTTCTCATCCAAATTAATTAATACTATATGTGTTATGATTGTTAGAAAATAATCATATTTTCAAGCTATAGTTTTACATGAGTTGGAAGCGGATCTAATGGAAGTGTGCTAGTCCCTACACAAGATATGTCTCATCGGATATTAGCCCACAAATCTTTCTTTTTCCAAGATACGAGGTAAAGAAGTAAGTAATTTTCCCTACCTACGTGGATAATAGATAAGATGTTGAGAATGTAACTTTTTTCGATTGAAAATGGGTATGGTTAATATTGGATAGTTTTCTTAATTCTTTAAATCTTTTAATATACAAATTTTGTAAAAAAAAAATCTAAGAATATTTGCATTACGGTGATTTTCTACGCTCACAAACTTACGAAAAAATGAAAAAGAGATTGGGTACAACCAATCATGTTAGGAGAATAGTCTAGTTATCTGAAAGATCATAATATTCAAATTGATATAGGAAGTCATTTTTTTCTATGAATTAATTTTAAATCTAAACGAAATAAAAAAAAATGGATTGAAAATTTGCAAGAAGTATTAAGCATGGCAGCCTTACATAAAAATTAATACAAAGACTTAATATGAAGCTTTCCATAACACGGACTTGATCCCTTAATTAAGCATGGCAGCCTGATATAAAATTTAATGCAAGGACTTGATCCCTAATTCCCAAGGGATTTCCTCTCAACAATAGTCTCATTATACCATGAATTCTCTATAAGTATTAAGCATGGTAGTCTGACATAAAAACTAATGCAAGGACTTGATCCCTAATGCAAGGACTTGATCCCTAATTCCCAAGGGATTTCCTCCCAACAATAGTCTCATTATACCATGAACTCTCTATAAATATTAAGCATGGCAGTCTGACATAAAAACTAATGCAAGGACTTGATCCCTAATTTCCAAGAAATTTCCTCCAACATCATTATACCATAAACTCTCTAGAAATACCATGAACTCTCTAGAAGTATTAAGCATGGTAGTGTGACATAAAAACTAATGCAAAGACTTGATCCCTAATTCCCAAGGGATTTCCTCCCAAAAATAGCCTCACTTATACCATGAACTCTCTAGAAGGAAAATTATGGATATGGTAGTAGACATTTTAATAATGAGGTTCATGATAAAATTTTAATAATGAGGTTCATGATAAATTATTTTTATATAATAGTTCAAATTTATTACAATCTCTAAATCTGCTACTAAGTTGTTATGTTGTTATTTGTTTGATGTTTAGTAAATTTTATTTTAAATAAATTATTTTTATACAATAGTTCAAATTTATTACAATTTCTAAGTCGATAGGTTGTTATGTTGTTATTTGTTAGATGTCTTACAATTTCTAAGTCGATAGGTTGTTATGTTGTTATTTGTTAGATGTCTAGTAAATTTTACTTTAAATTTAAAGGGTCCAAGGTTATTATTTTCTTCATCAAAATATAACTTGCTTTATATAATTATAATTAATATATGCTAAGTGTAAATTGCAATATTATTTACTTATAATTATAACTTTTAAGGACATTTTTTTTCTCCATTTTTTTAAATGAGTTTTATTTTTAAAAATCCAAGTGATACACATTTTACATGTCACATCTACATTTAAATTTCAATTTTCAATTTTGAACTATGTATACCTTAATTAATACCTAATGGATTATAAAGTTCACAAGAGTTGTATAGAGTGTCAACAATTTCACTCATACCTGCATAATTAATCTCTTTTGTGTTTTTTCTATGTGACTATCTTTCTTTTATCATTGGCATTTTGCTTATACTAATTGGTATCATATCCTTAAAATTAGGGTCTCTCTAAAGTTTTACAATGATTTGTTCTTTTGGATCTATTTTCCTACCTAAAACTCTACTTGAGTTCTCAACTCCAAGTGGTATTAAAATTTTTATGTGTCATGTGACTTCTTGTAAAACATATAGTGAATCCAAACACTTAGGATACCTCTCCTAAGCTTTGGTCAATCATATTTAGGAGCAAAAATGTCTCTTCTTAGAAACCCTTATGACTTGATAATAGGATTGTTAGTAAAAAATGATGTGAGATATGACAAGTATGTTCCATCAACTTCTCACCACTCAATATCTTTCCCACTAATAGACCCTCCAATATCAGTCACACGAACCTCAACCCAATAGTTCCACAAGCATCTTCCTTTCCATTTATTCTTTCACACTATACATAAATCTCTTTGTCCCTAAATGTTTTGAATCTCGAAATGGGGATAGGATTGACTCCCAAATTCATAGTGTAGAAGCCTATTTTAAAGCTCAACTTACTCTAATGCATGCATAGAATATCATTGTAGTTTATATACACATTGAATAATATGACCTAACATAATAGAATAGACACACCCAACACCTTACAACCTCCAACTAACCTCCAATTGACACTAGAGATGTTTTTAAAG
>JZKD02S0268415.1:189826-207246 GCA_000966675.3 Picea glauca | reverse complement strand
CATTAAGTGGCATTCTGGCGAGCCAGAATCCGAAAGTTACAAATCTGAGGAAGGTTGGTGACCTCTAACAGTGCTGCCAACCTTCTTGTGCATGTCATGGGAGACCAATCCCATCTGCTTCTTGAGCTAATTCGAGAAAATGACAAAAAAAACATACATGAGTAGATTCTCACAAACTGTGAGCACAGTAGAAGACAAAAGCAGAGCATTAAACCGAGGGGGATGAAATTTTCCTCTTAAAGAAGGGATCCAGCTTTTTCTGAGAGCCTAAAAAAATGTTGGAGGCTGCCTCCTTTTCTCTGCGCGCTTTGTTGGTTATTCGCCCTCGGGTAAGGGGTGGAGACGAAACTGAGTTGTCTTCAGTTTCAGGAGTTTCCACAGAGTCGCTAGAGGGGACTGAAGCAACCAGATCTGCAGGGATAGAGGGTACCGTATCTGAAGCTCCAATTTCTCTTGCTGCTACTGTTTCTGGGGGGGAGGAATCCGAAAGTCTTCCGTTTGCCGGGGGGTCTTCCTTAACTGCTATTGCTTCTGGATCTTGGGCTTCATCTTCCTTCAGTGCATCAAAGCTGTTTTTATTTTTTAGAGTTGCCTCTGCTGAATGAGTGACCTTCGGAGCCTGGGGTGGTGGATCCTTTCGCCTTGGTTGCCTTTGTCGGTTAGTTACTGGCTGAAAATCATCTTCTTTGACTAGACCGGGCTCCTCAAAGGCTTTGGGGCAGTTTTTCGCGAAATGACCGTAGGCATGGCATCGGAGGCACTTGAAAGGAATCTGCTCGTAATCCAGCTCTTGGATATGGCACCAATCCCCCAGGGAGAGCTTAATGGCTTCCGGGAGTCCTTTCTCAAGGTTAACCTCAACACAAATACGAGCGCAGGTAAACTAATCCCCTTTCGGCTCCGCACTGTCCAGGAAGCGCCCAAGCTTATTCCCAATGTCCTCCAGAGAGTTTCTCCCCCAGAGATGCAAGGGAAGATGAGGCAGCCTAACCCAAACAGGTGTTGCGGTGATCTCGGCTCCTGGGTTGAAGTCAAGTGTCCAGGGAGCTAAGAACAGCCCTCTCGACCCCATGAAATAGGGTCCAGATCTGAAGACTAGGTCACGGTCCTCTGCCCTCGAGAAACTGAAGACAAAAAAAACCCTGCCTACTGCGCACAGAGAAACGTTTCCCTGTATCATCGACTTCCAACGATCATCAATCCATGCCTCCACCGTTTTGGGGCTGGGCCATAACCCCGTAAACTTTCCGATAAGGGCCTTTTCTGCCAGAAAGAGGGCAAGATTGCAAGGCCCCTCTGGGGATAGCTCCAGAGAAGGGATCTCCTCCATCTTCTTAATAAACTTGGACGTCAGAGAGGGCTTGGATTTAGATCCTGCCGAGCAGACTAACTCTTTGAATGCCTCCAAAGGATCCTTTCCCATCTCGGCAGACAGATCTGGGCCCATCGTAGCAATACGGCGACCTCCTGCAAACAAAAGGACGGAATCAGTCGCAGAGGCCGACCACCGCTCCAAAACACATGCGAGAAACTTGGGGACACAGGCGATTCGCTGTAGGAACGCTTTGGTGCCGATCCGCGGCCCTGGAAAGCTGCAATCCGGGCCCCTGCACTCGAAAACCAGAGCGAGACGGCTAGGGTTTGGGCCCTAGCCGCGATGGCGTTCTGTCTCGCCTCATCCTGACCTGAGTAAACTCAGATGTTCTTAAAGATGTTACTCACAAGTGGTTCTACCTATTATTCTACAAGGATGATATTTTGGCACAATGGTCAATCCTATAATTCATTAATCACTTCAATGGAATTTCCATCAAACTGAAGGTGAGGGATCATGTAAATACCTTTTATGTCAAGTTCAATTCTAGTTTTCTTCCTCACAATAGAATAGTTGTTTAACACTTCCCCAATTCTTCATTTTATTATGCATTACCATTAGCTTCTAGTATTGAAGTTAAGGATAATCAACCTCTCTAGCAATCACCACAATCCTCACTCTTAACACTCTTGTCAATCCTCTTCCTTCTCATAATCACCATAGCCATATGCCAATCACTTATTATTTTCTTTTAATTTTTATTGAACTCAACTAAATAACTGACATGGTAATGAATGATGCAACTCTCATATTTATTGATTTAGATTGGATTAAGAATGAAATAAAATAATACAATATTATGTAGATAATAGAAAAAAATTGTATTGAAAACAAACTATTACAATAAAGCATTGATTCTATTAACTATTTGAATAATGAAAAACATTGTGATGTATGTAGTAATAAAAAATCTATAGATTGATAGTAGCTTATTGCTAAGAGGAGATGTTGTTAAAAAACTCATAACAAGATTTTGAAACTACATTTTATAATAATGTCAAAAAATATCTAAAAAGAAAAAACCCTAAAATGTAAGAGCCAAAACCCCAACATAATATTAATTCTCATATTAGTTGATTTTAATTATCACTTGATATCATATTTTTATTTTATTTTAACAATTATTTAAATTCTAATTGATCATTTAAGTCAACTCATTTTTTTCCTAAAAAAAAAGCATAATTTTAATTTCATTAAATTGAAATGAAAATTAGATTTTGTAGAATACATGGACTCCATGTATTTGTCAAGTGACTATCCAAAGTGGGTTCATAGCTTATCCTTTAAATACACAAAAAATCAAATTCTTCCATATGTTGACTACACGTATAGTCCATAAATATAGTTGTAGTGTCCAAAAGTGAAGCTGGGAAGTGCTCGGTGAGAACAAGAAATAAAAGGATTGATATATACATCACCACATACAAATTATTTAGAGGCTGCTGAAAATTGTTCCAAAAATACTAACATATGCAGGCCGAAAGAAAAAACTACGAGGCCTCCTCATCATGCTCCAGAGGATCCATAAAAGGTCTATGATAAAACTCAAAATGATCTCCTTCAATGTCTTTTGTGATAATCCACTACCCTAGTGCCAATTGAAGGCCTTCTTTAGATAATTATCTGCATCCATATTAAATTTCTTGTATACATATCGAAAGAGAATGGAGTCAAGAGAAGCCATAAACATGAAAATTCCCTCAAGCAGAGAAAGCAAATGAATATTATGATAGGATTGGGTTTTCCGCACCCAGTTAATGACATTCAGAGAGTCTTCAAAAATCTACAAAGTGGATATTCCCTTTTCACCAGGAAAGGATAAAAGAAGCTTTAATGACATGAGTTCTGCATTGTTGTTGGAGCCTGCCCCCAAAAGCATTTTAATTTTGAAGGAATGGTTTTCCTTGAGAAAAATGATGCCCCCTCGTCCACATACTTGACCATTTTGTTGAGATGCCCCATCAAAGAAATCCCAAGGCTTTGTGTGATCCACTTCTGCTTCCCGAAAAATTCGAGGAGGACCCAAGTATTTTGACTGAGGGAAGTGGGACAAGATTCCCAAGCCTTGAGAAACTACCACCTTACAAACGATGGAATTTCCCTGGAATATAGAGTTGGTACGAGCTAACCATATGCCCCAAATTAATATGAGAGGAAGTTCCTTCATATTTCAGACAACAACATTTGATACCCAATCTTTCCACGCCTATTCTATTGATTTCCCTCACCAAGAAACTATCTTTACAACCCATCGTGAGACTTCTAACCAAGTTTGATTCATAAAGTGATCATTTAAGAAGAGGTGAGTCACTGATTCCTCGTTAACTTTGCATAGAGAGAACCATCCAAGCCCCTCGATCTGTCTTTTTTTTCATTCTATCCCAAGTAGGCACTCAATTCATGATCATACACAGCGTAAAAATATGGGACTTTAGTGGGTATTTTAACTTCCATAAACCTTTCCACCACCAAGTAGGCTCCCTAAGATGATGCTCAATGTTTAATTGAATATAACCAAGCTTTCAGGCATAGCTCCCATGTGGAGAAAAATGTCAAACTAGCTCGTCTTCTCTATCTGTGTGACATATGTGTGCTCCTTTTAAGGCTCGAATATAGTTTGTCCAAACTCCTATAAATGGAATCCCCAACTGTTGGTGACTCTTCCATTCTTGAGAGAAAATTGAAGAACGAGTTGTGTTAGAAATTTGGTTGAGAAATAAATAACCTTTTGTATAACATGATTATTCAGATTTGGAGGCAGAATGTGGTTTGCTCCACTTCCCACCCATAGGTCGGAGCCCAATATGAACTTTTCTCCTTTCCCTACTTTCCAATCTAGTTCATCGCCCAATCCTTTGAAAGCATGTATAATCACATTCCAAATAATAGAGCACCCCATAGGGACTTTATTTGGCCTTCTGATTCATTCCTCAATAGAGTCTAGATGCACATATTTTTTTATGATTACTGACTGCCACATGATATATGTCTTGATCAATATCGAACAAGCTTTAGCATCCAGGGCCTTTGAAAAGAGAAAGATATTTTTCAATCCCCATCCTCCTATAACACCCTGGGTTTTGAGCCTCGTATTAAATATGTATTTTGTTAATCCATGAAAGGCCAGAGTGCCCAAACAATTGAAAGAGGCCAGTGTGCCTAGGAAATGTAATGTTTTGATCATTATTAATAATAAATACATCACTGGATGCTAGACGGACAAGGAAAAGAGTTATAGGGGGCTATGATTCCACAAGAGAGGGGGATTGAGGAACTAAGTATTTATTTTATATTTTATTTACCTATTTTTGTTTTAATGGAGAATAAAAGTTACATGAGCTTCTTGGGGGGAAGGCCAAGTAGTTCCTTAATTTCAAGAATTACATAAAACCATCTTTGGTTTGTTGTGGGGGTTTCTTATTCTTCACTCATTCACTCACTCACGCAATTTTCATTGTTCACACCTTTCACCTTGTTCTCGCTCCATTCACTCTTTCACCCACTCGTCTTTCCTCATTCGCATTTGGCTTGGGAAGGGAAAACGAATTATTGAAGAGGAGCCATGGTTTTGTTGGCTGTAGAGACTACTGGTGTATTCCAACCATGAATTAAGGCCTACATGTCTGATATGCCTTGGCATGTGTTCAAATTTTCTCATAGTTGTGAATCCTGAGAGTCCCAGTATGGAGATTCTGGACCAAATGCACTGGAGCCCTGGAAGGAGATGGAAAACCTGAGGGACTGTGTGGCAGAGAAGGGGGTCCATTATCTTGGGTTGTGCAGGCTGGGTAAAAGAGAGTTGGTGTACTTTGGAATGTTGTGGGTCCTAAGAAGCCTGTGAGAGCTTGAGTGTTGTCTAGTTTGGGAAGCCGAGTGACACTCTAGAACCATCCTTGTGGATTCATAGCCATGGCTCGGGGGTGACACTGTTGTTGAGCTTGGAATAATAGTGTCTACGGTTGGGTGGAACGTCCTTGGTCTGCATCCAGTTGGTGAATCGTTTCATTAAAGATAAGTGCTTTCTGTCATGGTTTTATTTACCATTGTATTTATTACATTGTGTATTTATTTATCTATGAATTTCGTATCCATGGTATGCATGCTTGTTGGTTATTGTTGTGTATGACATAGGGTTCATTTATTTTATGTTGTAGCTTGAATCTTGATCTATGCATGTGAATTCTTCATGAATATTTATTAATTAAAAGTTAGATCAAAAGTCGAAAGAAGTCCAGAAGTGTGCTTGAAGTGGCATGCCAGGCCTCGGGGTGGTTGGGTATGTTACAGATTGGTATCAGAGCTTCAGGTTGAAACACTAGACTAGTATGGGCTGGAACTATTGGACAAGGTTTTATGGTTAAGGTTGAACATAACCTTGAAATCGTAAAGCTCAGGAGAGATGGTGTTGCAGGATCTCGTAGAATCCGCAACGTCGTACAGAAAGAGATCCTTTGTAAAGGATCGTAGAATTGTGACCATTCCCTTTTGAATTCGAGAGCGATCACCACTGTGGAATCAAGGAGTTCTGGATCATTAGATAGGAAGACGGGTGAACGACGACCATTAGATAAAGGTGAAACCAAAGGCTGGGAGAGATTAAGTCACAACCGTTAGATCAATCCCGTCGATCGTCATCCATTGATCAAAGGTGAGAAGGAGATAGAAAAATCTGGAACTTTGCTACTTCAACGATTTTTGGGAGACAGGGAAGAAGCATGAAAAACATCGAAGTCGCGAAGTCCCACCAACCATTCGATTTGATAGGAGGCTCGAGTGAAATCTTCGCCATTGATCATGGTCATCCGACGTTGACCACTTTGGGAAGTTTAACTCTGGGAGAATTAAACCTTTTAGGACTACTATAACCCGAAGTCCTGAAGCACCGAAGTCTCGAATTTCCCTATCGATCATTAGATCGAGGGAAGGACTTCGAGATAAATTTTGATTGTTGGATCTAGCAATGGTGGAAGGTTAATGAATTTTATGGACTTTGAAACTTCGCCACTTCGACGATTACTGGGTATGTTACAGATCAAAGCCCTGAAATGTCGAAGCCTCGAAGTTTCGAAACCGCGAAGTGTAAATCCACAGTCCGTGAAATCACGCAGACCGTCAGATCTAGAGCAGAGAATGTGGATCGTCCATTTGATGGAGGACGCATCATAGGCCACGTGGCATGGGTGCCATGTGGGGACATGTGTCACCTAGATTCAGTACCTTTTGAACCCTAACCTGCTCATTGTTTAGTGACACATGGCACACATGCCATGAGTACACGTCACCATAGGTGACATCAGCATGCCATGTCATCTTCGGGAGTATGGCCTCCAGGGTTGCCCAACATATCTACTAGAGAAAGTATCGAAGACCGAATTCATGAATTCATGCAGACCGTTGATCTAATATCCTTTCAGGACCTTCCTCAACTGTTATATCCAGCAGGGGAAGGATGGCGTAAGAGCTTCGACGAATATTACTCTGGGGGAGTTGAGCGACTTGGGAGTTTTAATGTCTCGGAGTCTCGGAGCGGCGAAGTCCCGAAATGAATAAGGAACGTCCATCTCAATGCTTGATTAATTCATGGTCGTTGGATCAATAGTGGAAGGATATAGTAAGTACTTCGACGAATATCACTCTGGGGGAGTTGAGCGACTTGGGAGTTGTAATGTTCCGGAGTCCCAGAGTGTCGAAGTCCCAAATTGATTAAGGTCGTCCATATCAATGTATGATTAAGTCGTGACTATCGATCTTGTTGAAGCCTCCAGATGGGGTGGGACCGTCCAGTCGACAGGATATGAAATTTCGACCATATGATCTGCTAGTAGAGTTATTGGAAGGGCTTCAATGAAGTTTAACTCTAGGAGAAATCGAAGATTGAAAAGGGAGAATAGACGAAGGTCGAAGTTCGAAGGACCTAGTCCCAACATCAGTCTCATGATAAGGTAAAGGGGTCAATTAGAGGCACAAAGGGCCTAGAAGTGACCAATCCCTCAAACATTGTGTATGAACAATCTCTTGTGTAGAAGAGTACAGAGGAAGGCACTAAAGAATGAATAAGCCCGTGGTCTCGAGCCATGGTCACATGGAAAGTGGTTTGAAGGAAGTGCCTGTGCAAAATTCGAATTCTATACCAGCTAAGGGATAACATGGAAGTGTTATAATATGGAGAATGATAATATATTCTTCATGAATTGAGAATAAAAAGGACATGTAGCATTGTTTGGCAATTTTTTTTAATATGCATAATTCTAACAAAATGGTGCCTTGCACATTTGGAAAAATTAGGGAGTGTAAACATATCAGTTCAGTATAAGAATGCATATTCAAGAAATGTAAGAAGGATAGGGAGATTCAAACCATGATAAAGAGGCCAAAGGTCAGAATATCAATGTTGGTAATGCGTAGACAAAATCCAACGGACACCAGGCCAGAGCGGAGTAAGAAACATTGATAGAGACTGTGAGAACCCTGAAAATAGAAGTGCAGAGCTACAAAGAAGACAATGAGATATTGATAAGAGAACAAAATCAGATAAATGATCAAGTGATGAAAAGATTAAATCATTTGCAGAGGCAAACAAAGAATGGATCAAACTCAAAACAGGAGGAAGAGAGAAGATGTCATGAAAGAAGAGATGACCGTAGAAGAACTGGTTATTCAAGAAGTGCTAGCAAAACTCATAGACATCACTCACCTCCCTAATCAACAAGGAAATTTTATGCATCTGAAGATTCCATGAGTATCCTAGAGGTGTCTCTTGTTAGGCACCAAAGAAGAAGACATGAATTGGACAGTTCTCAAGGAGAGTTGAGGAGTTTAAGGTGCCATCCTTCGATGGTGAAAGCGAAAGGGAATACGATGTTGAGGCATGGTTTCTTGGACTCAGGTGGTATTTTCAATTGCATAACTACTCATCAAACCTAGAAGCCATAATTTCCATGTACCATTTACATGGGAAAGATGTTATGTGGTGGGATCAAATGAAGCATTTTGGGCACATTAATGAGAGTAGGATCACTTGGAAGCAGTTCAAGAAATATTTTCAGAAGGAGTACCTTTCAGAGAACTTCTATGACAAGAAGATGCATGATTTCTTTGAACTTAGGCTGGGAAGAATGAACATGGCAGAGTATGAAAAGAAGTTCGTGGGACTGCTAAAGTTTGTGGGGTTTATAAAAGATGAGAAGGTGAAAGTGCATAGGTTTTTAAGTGGATTTTCATCCTTTTATAAAGAGAAGATTCAATATGATGAACCCAGGACTTTGAATAAGACCATCAAGAAGGCTAAGTACATGTATGAGCAAGGAAAAGGCAGATAGTTCATGCATAAATATTGGAAGGATAAGAAGAAGTAGAAATGTGATCAGAGGAGGACGAGATTCAAACCTCCGTTCAATAGAAACAACCCTAATAAAAATCATCAAGACCAATATGCTAAGGATGAATCCAATAGATAAGACTCCTTGGGAAAAAGGGGAAGACCACCAATCCAATGTTGGGGATGAAAATAAGATCACATGTACAAGGATTTCCCTCACATAAAGGACAAAGTGAAGACCATGCCCAATATCCAAGAGGCTACAACAGTAGAAGACATGGGAAGAATTTATGCAGCCTTAGATGATCGACAAGCAAAGTACCAATCAACTATGATCGAGGTGGAAGGTAAGATCATTAATCAACATGTTGTTATTTTAATTGATTCAAGAGAAATTCATTGTTACATTGATCCTAAAATAGTGGGTAGATTATGTTTGGAGAAAAGTAAGCTTGAAAAATCAAGTTTGGTTCAGCTAGCCACTGGAACCAAAAGGAGAATCCATGATATGGTAAGAGGTTGTTCCATAAGTCTTAATGGTGTGAATACTAATGCTGATCTAAATATTATACCATTGGGATCTTACGATATTCTAATTGGAATGAATTGGTTGGACAAGAATCATGCTATCCTAGATTGTCATAACAAGGCATTTACATGTCTTGATGAAGAAGGAAAACAGAGCAGTGTGAAAGGAGTTCCAAGATCCATATCTATAAGGGAGATTTCAGCTTTACAGCTAAAGAGATGTTTCAGAAAAGGATGTAAATTGTATGTAGCCCATGTGGAGGAGCCAAAAAAGACAATAGGACCAAGCCTTGAAGAATTCTCGGTATTACAAGAATTTGATGTATTCCAAGAAATATCAGGGTTTCCACCAAAGAGGGAGATAGATTTATCTATTGATTTAGTGCCGATGCTACCCCGGTATAAAAAACAGCTTACAGAATGAGTACACTAGAATTAAAAGAATTACAAATGTAGTTGAAAGAATTGTTGAAAAAAGGGTACATATGTCCAAGTTTTTCACATTGGGGAGCACCAGTACTCTTTGTCAAAAATAAGGATGGAACTTTGAGGTTGTGTATTGAATTTCGACCGATGAATAAATCCACTGTAAAGAACAAGTACCGTCTACCCAGAATTGATGACCTCTTTGATCAAGTAAGAGGGGAAAAGATATTTTCAAAGATAGACTTGAGATCAAGGAACCATCAGGTAAGAATCAAGGAAGAATACATCAATAAGAAAACCTTTAGAACTAGGTATGGGCATTATAAATTTGTAGTGGTGCCATTTGGACTATCCAATGCACCAGTTGTCTTTATGTGCTTAATGAATGACATATTCAAAATTATCTGGATAAGTTTGTCATAGTGTTCCTGGATGACATACTTGTCTATTCTAAGTCAGAGGAAGAGCATGAACATCACCTAAGCTTGGTATTGCAAGTGCTGAGGGAACATCAGTTGTATGCCAAGCTTAGTAAGTGCTCTTTTTATCAAGAATAGTTCCATTACTTGGGACATATTATTTCATAACAAGGTATAGCAGTAGATCCATAGAAGATTGAAGCCATTATAGGATGGCCAACACCCAAGAATGTTTTAGAAGTTAGATCTTTTATGGGATTAGTTGGTTACTACAAAATATTTATAGAAGGGTTCTCTAAGATTGCTCATCCCATCACTTCTTTGCAAAAGAAGGGAAATAAATTTGAATGGACATCTAAGTGTGAAGATAAATTTAATTTGTTGAAAGAATTACTTACTAGTGCACCTGTTTTAAATATTGCTGACCCAAACGAAAGTTTTGTGTTATGTACAAATGCATACAAGGAAGGAATTGGTGGATTCCTCACTCAAAATGGACATGCCATTGGCTATGAGTACATAAAGCTTAAAGAACATGAGAGGAAATATGCCACACATGAATTAGAACTTGATGTCATTGTTCACGCATTGAATATGTGGAGGCATTATCTCATGTGGAAGAGATTTGAATTAAGAACACACCACAATGGTATGAAATATCTTTTTGAACAATCAACTTTGAATGCCAGGCAGACGAGATGGCTGAAATTTTTAAGTGAATATGACTTTGACATCAAGCATATCAAAGGAAAAGAAAATAAAGTTGTTGATGCACTTAGTAGAAGAGTACATCTCATGCATGTTACAACTATTAGTATGCATCAACCAGATTTAAAGAGCAAAATTTTAGATGTTGTTGTCACAGATTAGCATTACTTACATGTAAAAGAAAGCTTACAACAAGAAAATGTACAACAAAAAATTAAAGAGTATGAGATGAAGGAAGATGGATTACTTATGCATAAAAATAGAATTTATGTTCCTAGTTCCGGAGAACTTAGGAATTTGGTATTAAAATAAATGCATAATGTTCCATATGTCAGACATCCTGGTTACCAAAAAACAATTGCAGCAGTAAGAAGAAAATTATTTTGTCCAGGAATGAAAAGAGATGGTGTTGATTACATTTCTAGATGTATGGAATGTCGTAGAGTGAAGGCTGAGCATAGGCACCAAGCGGGTTTGCTACAACCATTACCAATTCCATAGAAGAAGTGGGAAGTGGTAACCATTGATTTTATAACTAAATTGCCCTGGACAACAAGACAACATGATTCAATCATGGTAGTGGTTGATAAATTGGTAAAGGCTGCTCATTTTGTTTCTGTAAAAATGACTCATACATCAACTAATATTGCAGAAATTTACATGAGGGAGATTTCTAGGTTGCATGGGACACCTAAGACAATTGTCTCAGACATAGACACAAAGTTTAATTCAAATTTCTGGAGGGGATTGTTTAAAGTATTTGGTACAAATCTGAACTTTAGCACAACATACCATCCACAGTCAGATGGGTAGACAGAGAGAGTCAGGCAAGTAATTGAAGACATGTTGAGAATGTATATGATGGATAAGCCGTCTAAGTGGGAAGATTACTTGCACTTGGTTGAGTTGTCCTATAATAATGGGTATCAAGATTCATTAAAAATGATCCCATTTGAAGCGTTGTATGGTAGTAAATGAAATACTTTAGTGAGTTGAGACAACCCAACAGACAGAGTGGTACTTGGGCCATAATTGCTCAAGGATATGGAAGACCCAATGGTTAGAATTAAGAAAAATTTAAAGGAAGCTCAAGATAGACATAGAATTTATGCAAATAAGAATAAGACAACTAGAGAATTTAAAGTGGGGGAGCATGTGCTTTTAAAAGTGAATCCCAAGAAGATCTCTTTGAAGTTTGGTATTTGTAAAAAACTAGTAGCCAAATTCTATGGTCCACTCGAGATATTGGACAGAATAGGGCCAGTTGCATACATGCTTGCATTTCCTGCTTCCATGGATGTGCATAATGTATTTCATGTCTCTTTGCTAAAAAAATATGTACATGATCCTAACCATGTTATTGATTGACATCTGATTTAGGTAGAGACAGAGGGAGACTTTCAAGTCCAGCTGATGCGAATATTGGACAAAAAATTCAAAATGCTCTGGAATCGAGTTATAGAGCTGGTAAAAGTCCAATGGACTTGCTACGGTCCTAAAGATGCTACTCGGGAGCATGAAGATGCCATGCGGGTAGAGTACCTACAATGTTTTGAATACATTTTGAAATTTTGTTTTTGTTTTGTATATGCACCGAGGATAGTGCCAAAATAAGGGGGAGGGGATGTAACACCTCGGGTTTTGAGCCCCGTATTAAATAATGTATTTTGTTAATCCATGAAAGTCCAAAGTGCCCAAACAATTGAAAGATGCCAATGTGCCTAGGAAATGTAATGTTTTGATCATTATTAATAATAAATACATCATTGGTTGCTAGATGAACAAGGAAACGAGTTATAGGGAGATATGATTCCACAAGAGAGGGAGCTTGAGGGGCTAAGTATTTATTTTATATTTTATTTACCCATTTTTGTTTTAATGGAGAATAAACATTACATGAGCTTCTTGGGGGGAAGGCTAAGTGGTTCCTTAATTCCAAGAATTACATAAACCCATCTTTGGTCTGTTGTGGGGGGTTTCTTCTTCTTCACTAATTCACTCACTCACACAATTGTTCATTGTTCACACCTTCACCCTGTTCTTGCTCCATTCACTCTTTCACCCACTCATCTTTCCTCATTTGTGTTTGGCTTGGGAAGGGAAAACAAATCGTTAAAGAGGAGCCATGGTTTTGTTGGTTGTAGAGACTGCTGGTGTATTCCAACCATGAATTAAGGCCTACATATCTGAGATGCTTTGGCATGTTTTCATCTTTGCTCAGATTTGTGAATCTTGAGAGTCCCATCATGGAGATTCTGGACCAGATGCATTAGATCCCTGGAAGGAGATGGACAACCTGAGGGACTACATGGCAGATAAGGGGGTCCATTCTCTTGGGTTGTGCAGGTTGGGTGGAAGAGAGTTGGTGTACTTTGGATTGTTATGGGTGATGAGAAGCCTGTGAGACTTGGTTTGGGAAGCCAAGTTACACTCTAGAACAATCCTTGTGGATTCATAGCCCTGGCTCGAGAGTGAAACTGTTGTTGAGACTTGGAACAATAATGTCTGCGGTTGGGTGGAACGTCCTTGGTCTGCAACCAATTGGTGAATCGTTTCATTAAAGATAAGTGATTTATGTCATTGTTTTATTTACTTGTGTATTGTTTCTGTTGTGTATTTATTTATCTATGAATTTTGTATCCATTGTATGCATTCTTACTGGTTATTGTTGTGTACGCCATAGGGTTCATTTCTTTTATGTTGTAGCATGAATCTTGATCTATGCATGTGAATACTTCATGCATCTTTATTAATTAAAAGTTAGATCAAAAGTCGAAAGAAGTCCATGAGTAAGTGGCGTGCCCGACCTGGGGGTGGCTGGGTATGTTACACTTCCCAGGGATTTGGGCAAGGCTAGAGCTTTCCATTTTACCCAAGGGAGGATAGAAAGATCCTTGGAGCCAACCCAAATTAATCTGAAGAAAATTCCCCTAACTTTCTCCAATACTCCCTTTGGGATCCAAGCAAGAGACATCCAATAAAATGGATTTGCTTCTAGTACCGACTTCACCAAGGTCGGTATCCCTACACGCGATAACCATCTAAAGCTCCATAGATTTTGGCGTTTATCTATATTGGCCAACAACCAGTTCCAGTCACCCTTCTTATAGCAGTTTGGTTTCAGATGGAAGCCTAGATATTTTAGACCTACCTCAAAATCCTTAACTTCAAAGGGAAATAGATTAGAGTAATAAATCAACTCTTCCTCCTCTATGTTATTAGCCGACATGGTATAATTTTATGCATTAATCATCATTCATGTTTCCCTATAGAATAATTCCAAAATAGAGCTCAATATGTTTGCATCTCTCCGAAGACCGTTGCAAAAAAGAAGAACATCATCCACAAAAAGTAGATGAGAAAGTTTGAGCGTGGCAGAAATTGGAATTCCATGGAAATCCCCTTTTTCTTTTTCATATATCATTTCCCTACTAAGCCCCTCAACAACCAATAGGAAAGCAAGGGGGGAAAGGGGGCAACCCTATCTCAAGCCACGACCTGCATTAAAGAAGCGAGAGGCCGACCCATTAATAAGAACTGCAAAAGATGTTGAGGCAATGCAACTCATTACCCAATTTATGAAAGAAACTTCGAAGCCCAGATGGGTGAGAAGGAGCCTGATATATAACCAACTTACTCTATCATACGCCTTTGACAAGTCAATCTTTAAGACAACCCCTTTACCTTTCTTGGTTTTCAAAGATTGAATCCCTTCCTATGCTACCTCGACGACTTCATGGATTTGTCTGCCTTCCAAGAACCCGAATTTCTCTTTTGATATCGATGTTGAAAGTATATCTTTTATTCTCCTTGTGATCACCTTAGCCACCACTTGAAGTCAAATAATTTATCTTATTTTTTATGAAAATATATTCATCCATACCTATGGGCAATGCCATCCTATGACGTTCGGGGAAGCATTCCAAAGAATTCAATGGAAGCATTCTCAAGGGTAATTGCAACTTGAGATTGATAATGGTATTTACAAGTATTACTGCGATTGTTGGATTCTAATACATGGACCTTTATTTGTAAACTTTGAACATCTCCATAACTTTGACAAAATATCTACCAAAATCACTAAAAAATACACTACAAGAAAATGTATGGTATGGCTACAAACAAACTGATTACGTGATACCATAATTAAAACCCTAGCAATGAAAATTCCAAAAAGAAAGATATTAAAGGTGCATGGATTACTCCAACATTGAGTACAATTAAACTCTAATGCCATAACAAAGTGAAATATAGATCATAAGCATCTGGGCCTTTCAAGCCCCTAAAACCCCATTGATTCTTAAACATTTTGTGCAAGAAACTATAAAGTGGCTGCAAAGAGACTAGGAAAGTTTACAAAAAGAGTTGGGGATTTGTGTTGTGACAACATGGGATAATGAAGATGAAGAGTTATAAAGGATGGAAATGAACAAGGCGGATTTTTAATGAGGAAAATGCTTGTCAAAAGGTAAGATACCAACATCTAATAACCTTGGATGCGAATAACATTTTATAATTTAAAAAAAAATGTCAAATACAATGGGAGCTTAAATTTTTCATATATAATATAGATGATTAATATTTTTATCTATACTTACAAAAAAACTAATGATGAACATTTCGACCATCAAATTATAACACTAGCAAACTTAAAGAATGGATGAGAATTAGTATGTGTCAAATGACAATATACAATATTCTATATTTCTAAGTATTTTTAACTATACAACACCGTCAAATCCTCCAAGCAACATATAAACAGGTTGCATATTTAATATATGAGTGTGACGTGGTGGATAGAATCAAATTTATTTTATTCTCGTCTTTCCTTCCTATGGGCCTTAAGAAATACATGTCTAAAAATTGTTTTATTACAAATCTTGATATTAAATCCCATACACATTTCCATGTTCTTTTCTCCTCACAAATACACATTCCCATGTTCTTTTCTCTTGCCCAGTCTTATCAACTCCCTACCAAAAAGGCAGGGAATCGCTACTCTGCATCTCATCTTGTTAATAGTGTACTCATATAAGGATATATCAAAATTTAAAAAATCAATTAACCTTTTATTTTACTATTATTGAAAAATAAATTATATTTACCATTATCATTTTATAATATATTATATTAGTGATTAATGAAAAGATCTTTTATAAGTAATTAGTACAATTCATTTTGGATACTAGGTTAAACTACAATTAGGTTCTAGTATTTGGGTTTTTGTATGTAACTAAAGGCTAGGTGCTTTTGGATACCACATGAACCTTTTCTACTAACCTCAATAATGATCAGATGTGATACTAGGTATCTAGTGGATATTAATGATTAGTAGAAACCATCTTTGTTTTTGGATAATGACCAATAAATGTTTTTAATTACTCAAGAGCTCATCTTCTTTGGACACAAGGAAACATGTTAACAACCCAATACCTAGAGGTGTTTAACAAGAATGGAAGTATGCCCCATTACAAATCACCAACAGTTATTTCAAGTGGCCAAATTTTTCTTGCACACAATCATGTTGTTGCATGTCGAAGTCTTAGAATTGTATCAACATAAGCTAAATTGGCAAACCTGAATATTGTAAATTTTTCCATGCTTTGAAAAAAATCATTGATTATATTCCTTATCCCTTCATTTTTTACTCTTAATCAAATAATGCCTAGATTATTTTATCAGTATTTTTATTTGTGTCAACCACCCATTAGCTAGGGGTTCACCGAAACTATTTGTATATATGAGATAATTCAAAGCTATGAGAATACTTATTTTCAACATATATTTTAGTGATGTGTTTGATAATGAGATCATGATTTTGGATACACATATGGTTATATGATGTTCATGTTAATTTAATGGATTATATGTGATTAATGTTATGTGATGTTATATATGTGATTCTATGTAAAGATGTGCTCTATGATATGATATTTAACATTAGGTGTTGTGATGAGATATTTACAAATTTGTTGATTCCATGTGGGGCTTGTGGCAATGGTGCCACACATTAATGATAGTATGAATAACATTCATTTATATATTATGGTGTGATTCTTTGATTTTTTTTTGGCAAGTTGTGTCAAGATACATGGGTTTTCTTAAGTGGTTTCTCATGTGGTCGTATCTTAGTCCACAAGGTGGGTGAATGGTAGTGATTAAGGACTCACAATAAGCTAAGGTAGACCTAGACCTTTTACATGGGTGGATGTGACTTCCCACCCCATATACTCCAATGACCTAGGATCATGAGAATGGGTATATGTAATTCCCCATCTTTCATCCTAGATATGTGATGTTAATCACTAGGATGTGGTATGAAAGGATGTAATTGCCTCTCCCTTATTCATAGCTTGATTTCAATAAACATCCGATGTCATTTAGGAAAAAAAATTCATGTTTTCATTGCCTCTCCCCTATTTATAGCTTGATTTCAATAAACATCCTATGTCATTGAGAGAAAAGTTTTCATGTTTTCCAAGTAGCAGAGTTAGTGTCTAGGTGGCCTAAACTAGGTTAATCGAATATCATCACTTCATTAATAATGTTATTATAGATCCTCTTGAGAGGCAATATTGGACAATATGTATACATTCTATTTCTACATAAAGAATTCTATAAATATATTTATAAAATTATGTAAAGG
>JZKD02S0268415.1:154681-189683 GCA_000966675.3 Picea glauca | reverse complement strand
GGAAGTATCCCTTTGGTTTCTTTGTGAGGTTTTACTACCATATCACCAAAGGTACAATTCTAATAGGCATTAGTAGAATCTATTCAGACTGAGTTCTTTGGGGTTGCCAATTGTGCATTTGAAATTGTGTAGTGACCTCCATTTGAAATTTCAAGGAAGAGGGGAAAATTATGCAACGTTATTTCTTCGAATGTGTGTGTGTGTGTGTGTGAATCATGGAAGATGAGGAGTTGGTAGACTACTCCCATTATCCATTAGAGGATTTGTGTGGTAACTCCATATTTCCATCACAAGAGGAACTTATGGGTTCTTGGAATGTATCGATGGAAGTGATTGAAGCTCAACACATTGTGACTTCAAGACTAAGGTTTCAAGGAAGGAAGGAATTTATGGCTAGGAAAAGAGTGCTAGGTTTTCTCTAGGGAAGGGTTGGTGGAAGTGGGATTGGTGGAACTAATTTGGACCCTTTTTTAAATCCTAGTTAAGTTTTTCCTATGGGTGGTTCAATACCTTAGGGAAGGGCTTGGAAAAACACTACAACTCGAAGGCCTTTTCATATTAAATGAGTTGTGTTAGAGGAAACACCAACAACTTTTGTACTCTATTTTAGTTGGAAGTTGTAGCTAGTGCAGCTAGCGCATCAACCTATACCTTGAGTCACATCAAGGAGAAAGGGTTGGCTAAGATTAATCCTACACTTTATGGTTTTTCAAATGAGGTGGGGGAGAAGGATTCATCTCTATAACAAGCACACAATGTTTTTGTTGGTTCTCATTTGTATTGAGTTTTGGCTCTTATACCTATGTGTAAGGATTTTTAGGGATTAATGTAGGATGTTTGTGGGTAGGGAGTATATATTCCCTAATAGGTTGGCAATGAATTGGGGGAAGGGTTTGAAATTGGAGGAAATAATAGGTGGCATGTCTATAATGGTGAAGAACTATGATAATCAATCAATGGAGGGAAAGAAAAATCTCCTCCCATCCATCATACCAAGAAATTATCAAAGTGTGTTAAACTACATGTTGAAAAGGTGAAATTAGTATTTGGAGAAGACATCCTTTTAGATCAAGTCCCAGATCTTCAGAAGAATGTGTTGGTTGGGAAATTCTATAGGAGTTTCATTTCAAAGATTTCATTACATCATTAGATTAAAAAACTATGGAGATAGCTTTTTGAGTTATATGTTGACTTAGTATATCCTGAAGAAAGGTTAGTTATGCTTCTTATCCAAGTCTAGGGAGGATGTTATTCATGTTGGAAATTGAAAATGGTATTGGGGAACTCTCTTATGACCTTAAAATCCCATTTTCCATTTTTAAATCCTATAAACAAAGAGTCTTGTGTTTGATCTTTTGATCCCCAAAATATGTATTCAAACACCAATACACAAAATACTCTTGTAAGGATAGTCAAGAGGGAAAAGGGAATGAAACTCAAGCCCTAAAACCGATTATTCATAAATAAATTGATTTGTTAAAGACACTAATAGATCTCTTCCACCTTACGCGTACTAAGTCCTCTTGATGTTTGTGAAATAAATTTTAATATGAGCCATAGGTTAGAAATAAATTCAACATTAAATGTAAATTAAAATTGTTTTTATAAATTATGAATTAAGATACAACTTTTAAAATAAAAAAATGCTAAATTAAATAAATTACTAAAGCAAAGCACACATGAAATGAAATGTGGTTGTAAAATGTCAACAATAACTATGTAAGGCAAATTTTAGACAAAATAACAAAAAAATATATGAAATACATTTTTTTTTTTTAAAGAAAAAGCAAGAAAAGTTAAATGGTAATATAAAATACAAAGAGAAGCAAGAGATATGCCTAGAATGATAATCTTATTGAAATAACGTATAATTGGAAAACCAACCAATAATAACCCAAAGATAGGTCTGATAATATAAGATCATATGCCACTTGAAGTAACAAATAAATCAAATGGGTGAAGGTTCTTTGGGGAACCAACACTAATATTTTCTAAAACGAATCTGCATACATGATTATGTTAGTGTTCGAAATATGAACATACATTTATAACCATGTACTGTACTGCACAAATAAACAAATATACCTCCTAAATAAAGAAAAAATTCTTTCACCCTAATGTTGGACCTTTTTCCTAAGCCATATTTCAATTATAAGCATCTATTAGACTACTTGATACATGATTATGTTAGTGTTCGAAATATGAACATACATTTATAACCATGTACTGCACAAATAAACAAATATACCTCCTAAATAAAGAAAAAATTCTTTCACCCTAATGTTGGACCTTTTTCATAAGCCATATTTCAATTATAAGCATCTATTAGACTACTTGAGAAGTTAGAACAACATGGAATTGAATTTTATGTGTAAAACGAAAGCATACCTACTCTTTTCTCCTCTATTTAAGTCTCCTTCTCCTCCTTATATAGAAGGTAGAATCGAAACTAAAAGGACACTATTAATTGCCTTCTTAAATTATATAATAAATAAATTTGAGCATAATAATATCAAGTTTTTGATGACTAATAGTTGGAAGGTCACATTAGGTTAAAAGTACATCTAGGTGCTTAGGAAAACTAACGGCCCAACCATTAAACTAGAGTGTGCATTTTCTAGCTTCAACAAGACATTTTCCATAACAACATTAAGATAATAAAAAAAATAGATAATAAGGAAAATATCTATTATCATCGTCATCCAAATGTAGATAGAAAATACATATAGATGTATCGAGGGACTTATGTAGTCCAACATGTGAGATATCATTTTTGGGATTATCTGCATAGAGTTATCTATTAATATATGACCCATATCCATGAGTATTAGTCACAACTGACCAATTGGTCATGATTAAAAATCATGATAAATTGGTCAATTGAGACTAAAACTCATGGATATGGGTCATATATTAATGGATTACTCTATGCAAATAATCCTGAAAATGATATCTCATATGTTGGAATGTGGAAGCCCCTCAATGATTAGATAAAAGAGTGAAGGGAGGTCTAACTGAATATTTTATAAGGCATAATACTTGCTAAGGTTTTGCAAATGGGGTAAAAGGCTAAATTGATTTGATTTTGGGAAAATTGCATAGTTAAGCGTGCTTGAGCCAAATGAGTCTTAGGATGGATGAGATCTTAGGACGTCCTGATTACTAAGTGCAAGCCCCTGAGGTGATGATTGATGTTATGTGATTCATTATGCTAGTTTTAATCCCACTTCTTCACCTCTGTGAGCATCACTTGATGAAATAAGTGCTAAGTGGACTATTCAAAATCATGAGAAATTGGTTAGTTGCAACTAATACTCATGGATATGGGTCATATATTAATGACTTACTCTACCTAAATAATCCTGAAAATGATATATCATATGTTGCAATACAAAATATCCTCAATGCTTAAATAAAAGAGTGAAAGGAGCTCTAAATGAATAGTTCATAAGGCACAATACTTGTTAAGGTTTTGCAAATGGGGTAGCAAGATAAGTGGGCTTGATTGTGGGAAAACTTCATGGTTAAGTGTGCTTCAGCCAAAGGAGTCTTGGGATGGGTGACCTCCCATGAAGTACCAATTACTGGGTACAAGCCCTAGAGGTAATGATTGATGCTATGTGATTGATTTCTCTAGTTTCAATCCCACTTCTTCACCCTTGTGAGTATCATTAGATGCAATGAGTGCTAAGTGGACTATTCAAAAAATGAGAAATTGGTCAATTGCAACTAATACTCATGGATATGGTTCATAGATTAATGACTTACTCTACGTAGATACTCCCCAAAAAAATATCTCACATATAGATGCATTTAAAAAAAATTGTCTTCTACATATTCAAAATATTTAAAAATCCAAAATAAATATGTTCATGTCTAATAATAACTAAATTTGTTTCCAATCAATCATACAATAAATACATCATCAAGCATCTCATAATAAATATCAATATAAATAATCTTGTTTAAGTAAAGAATGTCATCATTCTCAATATAAATCTAAGTTCACTTAGGAATATCATCCACAAACTCAATGAGAACCTTAACCAGATCATGAAAGCCAGAACAACTCAACTTGTTTCTTAGCCTTACATTTGATTCCTACCCTAACATTTCATTTCCATGATCATAATGATTGCAACATGCTTCCTAACCTAACATTTCATTTCCAAGATCATAATGACTATGACATTAAACTCATACTATTGTTGACTTAAAATCACACATCGATCATAATTACTGTGACATTAAACTCATACTATTGTTGACTTAAAATCACACATCAACCCACACTATGCATTTTGCAGGCTCTAAGATCAATGTAGCAAGGGTATGTAATAGTGACAAATATGTGCATAAGTAAAATGATGAGTGGCTAGAGAAAGAAAACAAGTAAGGTGAATAAATCTACTTGCAAGTAGCTTGGAACCTCGTGCAGATTACCATCATTAAACATGATTAAAATAAACTATATAAATCATAAAATATGGGAAGCCATAATGCAAGAAACTAATGATACAATCATAACTCGTGCAAACCTCAAATCTAGGTAGCAATAATGCTTCAACAATGCCAGAATTTATTTTGCCTGTATCCTCTTTTAATGCCATAGCACACAAATGTAGGCACACTAACTTCATTTGAAAAGTGTTGTTCATTAATAACATACGCATGTATGTCACTCTAAAGGTCATGTATGTCACTCTAAAGGTCTTGATATTGATATATGTAGAGTTTCATTATAACAATTTAACACCATGTATGGCTATACTTCAACCAAATCATGCATCAATAATACCCAACACTTTAAATCACAATCATGTAATATCAAATCTAGACAGCATGCAACTAATCTGTATCATATACATATTTAATTTCAAGCAATAATGTGCACATAACCATAAACCAATTCGACGAAGATATCACTATTTACTCCATACCAAGCAAAACATAAGAATCATTAGGCTTGCTTCTATTTCCAACATGCATATTTGACATTCGTATCATGCTTGCCAACCAAAATTTATAATCCTATGCATGTATATACATACATAACCAAAACATGATGTGTAAGTATTAGTTACATGCACTTCAATGCACATACTTGGTAGTTTTTTTAGCCAATCAAATGGAAGGAAATCCAACTACTTCATGCAAGTCAAAACATTACCATTAACCAAGCATATTCATTTGCACAAGGGTTTGTAAGTATTAGTTACATGCACCTCAATGCACATACTTGATAGGTTTTTTTTATAACCAATTAAATGGAAGGAAATCCAACTACTTCATGTAAGTAAAAACATTACCATATTAACCAAGCATATTCATTTGCACAAGGGTTTCATTTATTCAGAGGGATAAGTAATATGGTTACTTAAGAATGTCCACTATCAAGTCATTCAACCTTTACAATTAGTAAACAAACATCTTATATTGAAAACCAATTCCATCATGGCCCCCAAATATGCTATCAAGAGAAGATTCCTTCCACGTTTGTGCACACAAGGTTTTACAATATCTGATGTAAACATCAATGTTATTAATTGTTGGGTAAAAACCATCTATCCACAACTACCGAGCTCATTCATAGGTCAAAGTCGATTTTTTTTTAAACTGTTTCCAATAGAGTTCAAGATTGAGTTTTGGGTTTGAAAATATGGAGAGGAAAGTCGAAATGAAAACAAAAAAGGATAACAAGTTTAACCCAAAATCATGTGTTTGGGGTTTGAACCTCACAACCTACCCACTTATATACAAAACACAAATAGTAGAGAGAACACTATACTCACGCTCTCATGACCATAATCAACATTACAAGAGGTTAGGCATACTTGGTCTCCACATGTCAATTTTTTTGCAAAACAATAATACTCAAAGTGTACATGAAAACAATTTTTTACCTAGAAAACCCAAAAAACATTGATGCATATGTAATAATGCATAAAAATCCATAATATTCCTTTTTTGGGTCTTCACTATCTTCAAGTTTCTCATTTGATCCAACTTTTGAGTTAGATACACCAACCTCCCCAAAAGGTATGAACTTATTCTCTAGAGCCTCCATGAGGAGGGCCATGTTGTGTGAGATATCAACAACTTTCTCTTCTAGCCTTGCGGATCTCTTTTGTCCTACATCCCGAGGGTTGTTATGAATAAACTCATTTGTCATGGATATGGTTCTGCGACTTGCTTCTTAAGCCAATTCCTAGATCCTACAACTTTCCACAAATACCCTAAAGAAACATATCTATGATACCAATATGATCTATAAACTACCGTCCATATTCCACTGGAATAGTTCATCACAACATATATTGTATTATACTAAAATATTTTACTATGCAAGTTTATTCCCTTAGCTCTCAAATTTGTTAGCACTAGCTTATTTCTCAAATTTATGAAAATAAATAAAATATGAAAAAGAAAAGATAAGAAAATAAACACATATGTATCTTGGGAAACCCGATATGGGAGAAAATCCAGCTGGAAGGTGAGACCTATGCTCTTCTCTATTTTCTTTAGTTATGAAAATAAAGTAGAAAGAAAGGGGCACTCACTATGGAGTTGTATTTGACACTATGGCTTGAACAACTGTTATAGAATCTTCCACCTCCTCTATTATTCTCTCAAAATACTACTCCTAGATGCTCTTCTCAACTATGTAACAAGTACAATGCTAAAGAATGGAATTCTTTCTCCTCCTAGCGACCCAATATTTAACATAGTCCGATAACCATCTAGGGTTAGGGTTTTTTACATCCTCAACCTTCATTTAGATAGGTTTTTGGACCCTCTAGAATCTTCTTGAAAGTCGCATGATACTATCCCCACATGTGTGAGTAACAAATACTAATTTGATATCCACTCGATACCATGGTGGTCGACAAGGCAAGTCAACTTGCGAGAGGTATAACTTCCACATACGAGCTTTGATTGAGATGATTTTTTCATTGTTGGAAAGGTCTCAGTGTGTAGAATAGAAGAAAGGGGTTGTGAGATATTCTTGCAAAGTTTTGACCCCCAAAAATGTTGTTTGATGCCTCAAAATGGATCTAGAAGGTTTCAAACCTCAAATTTCCAAATTGGAACATGCCACTAAAATGGGCCCTACAATCTAGTTCCTCCAATTTTTGCCCCAAAAAAGTACCAAGATAGATGAGAAATTATTACATCAAGATCAAGACTAAGTGTCACTACCAAGGTTCTCTCGCTTTACCCAAGGGAGGGTATATCTAAATGCATCATATATTAATTTACACTCAAAGGTTGTGGAAATTAAAATATTATGAATAGGTATCATCATGATAGACTAGTTCCTATTTTCATTGGTATGTGAAATTGGAACATAAACACTTAATCATCACACTAGATTCTCAAAAAGGAGGAAAAATACTACTATTAAATAGTTCATGTATGAAGCCACTTTAACACAAAAATGAGATAAACAAAGAATCCTACTAAAATATCACTTCACGACATGAATCACATTACTGAGTACATGAAACCAAATATATAATGAATCTCTATATACAACCATGAGAAAATACAATAAGAATGCTAATTTGAATCAACTAATCAATTTATTCATTAAAGTTGTTTGGATTACAAAAATATCTAAGAAATCAAATTTCAAATTCAATCAAATACAAAGAACATCTAAGATTTTGTACCAAAAATGTATTAACTCTTATCTTCCTCAAACATCTAGCAAGGAAATCCCTGGTGAACATAGAAGGCATATTCATCTTTGAAAACTCTCAAATTGCAAATCTATAATTTTGAGTTAAGAGAAAAAGTAACACAATGAAACTACAACTTAGTGTGCAAAGGCTCATCCATGAATGGACAACCTATGTGTATGTGTATGTATGCAATACATTCCATCTACTTATTTAGATCATGTTTACATTAATAACAATCCATATCTATAATAGAATTTACATTTATGATTCTCCATAACTAATCTCAATTTTGAATTGAAAATTATTTATACCCTGAAACAAAAAGAAGTTCCATGAATCAATAATCTCAATTTTGAATCTACAATTATTTCTCCCCTGAAACAAAAGAAAGTTCCATGAATCAATATCGCAATCTATATTATGACAATCCATATCTATAATGGAGTTTGCATTTATTATTCTCCATGAGTGATCTCAATTTTGAATCTATAATTGTTTATCCCATGAAACAAAGGGAGTTTCCATGAATCTCTACTATAAATATGCATTTATGTTTTTCCAAAAGGTTGGCTCCTATAAAATAAATAATGCTTCACCTGCACAAATAAAAGAGAAACTTGTGTCAATAAACATAAAAAAATCCAATGAGTAGGGGTATGTGCCTTATTTTTGTATTCATCTCTTTGATTTAAGAGCTTATTCTTCTCCATGATGTCACAATTAAAGTTGGCCACACTGAGAGTCTTTATGAAATTTATGAAAAAGTTGGCACACTGAGAATCTCTATGAAATTTATGAATTTAAACATGTTGCAAGATATTTGAATTAAATAGGGATCCATCTTCCCTCAATGTTATTCCTTATTCAATGTCATCACTCAAAATAATGCCTTCTTATGCAATGCACTTTATGGTCGGACCCACCACCTCATGAAAATGTCTAATTGATCCATGTCATGGATAGCTTGCATTGGATCATGGTATTGTGGCCTCGATGGGGTTGCCCCATATAATCCATTGAGTAGATGCAATTCACGTGTGGTGTCCTTATAGTCATTATGTTCTTTCATGCTCTAAACTAGAAATATCATTGAAAACAACTTTAGTTCATCGTTGGGTTTATTTTAGGTGCTATACATGTTGAAAATAAAGATCCTTAAATCCCCTTGGATTGGAGAACATGTACTAATTACAAAATCTGTGTAAGTAGATCACCAACTCCATGAAAGGATTTGTGCAGGTAATAGAACAAAAGGATTATAATTTGTTTGGCTTGTCATACCCAAAGAATTACAAAATGTAGTTTACATCGTTGTTAATTTTGGAACAAATGTTATGCAACCTAAAGAACAAGGAGATGATATTTTCTTGGTGCCTTAGGCCTAGAATATTCATAAATTATACTTGAATTCTACTTTAAGTTCAACCTCCAACATTTAAACAATTTTTCAAATGGAAAATATTTTTTAAATTATTAAGTACCAGAGACCTTGTGCCACCCTTTGATTGGCTTGTGTATCCTGTCGATTTATATTATGTTGAAACCATCATGACACATGGAATCTTATGATTGGTCCACATAGCGTTGAGTTAGACCCACCTCCCACCACCTCGATGGACCCAAAATGTATCATGAACTTCAATTGAATTCCTGTTGGATTCAACCCCCCCTATAACTTAGAGAAATTTGGCAAAAAAGGGAGCACTAGATGATGAATGGAAGTCTATGTATCACTCACCTTGGGCCATGTGTACCATAATGACCCCATTGACTAGACGATGTTAACATCACCCTTCCACATGGAATTTATTGATTGGTCCATGTCTTCTACCAACTCTACATTGATGATGTATTGATGATGTTATGATGTTGACGTGGAACATAGAAGATCCCACATGGAACTTAGTCCTTACCTTCATGGTGTTGAGATAGAATTATCCAATGACTTGAGACTGATGTGGTTATTTATCTAGAAGAGTTAGGTTCTACTAACATCATTAGAAATTTGAAGGACTTCATGTACTACTTGAATAATACACCCTCAAATCTACCCAGACATCCACACACCCATTGTATTAGAATCTAGTTTAGCATGTCGTCGAGTTTGTGGGAAATCTTATGAGATCTTAGAATTTAGAAACATAGGAGAAACAATCAGTCGAGACCTCTTAACATGAAATTGTTATAGAATCCAACTTGAACTCAATGACGGGTCCATGAAGCAACTTGCACAACCTAGGAAACTTGAACAATGAAATTGGTTTGGTGTTGTTGACTTGAGAAGGATAAAATTGAATTGAATTAGAATGTCAAGTTAGTGGGGAACTTGGTGGAACCAAGGAACACAACATATGTTGAATCCATTTGACTTCTCGATGACCCAAATATTTATCAAATCCACTTCATACAAGATTTTATGTTTGAAGGAAACTTCACTAAGTCGTAAAACCATGACATCTCAATCTGTAAAAAGATTACTCTTTCTCTACTAGCCAACAGGTCACCAACAAATCCTTGACATATAAAGGACAAATAATATATTTGAATTTTATCTACATTCCTTTATCTTCTTAATGAATACCCAAACACAACACAAAAACACCTAACATTTTCTTGTAAGCTCTAAACATAGCTCATAAGAATTTCTTTCTTCAACGATCATTAAACCTTAATGATATGAGGGACTCAATGTTATATTCATTATGTTTTCTTTATGTACCTTGCAAGATTCTTTTAATAACTCCAGAAAATTATTTATAACTGTGAAGGAATTCTTTACAATTGCTAGGAAAGTCTTTACAAATGCCAAAGGGATAGTTTCTATGGATTTATGCCTTGTCCTTATGATAGGCCTTATCGAAGTGATTTGAGTCAATATGTCAAAGAAACATTTGATCTAGTATGGGCTATTAAATATGTCAAAGAAACATTTGATCTAGTATGGGCTATTAAAGGAAATCCTTAGACTTTCCAAGAGATATCAATCTCACTATGCAATGATCTCACTAACTCATGTTTTAATATTGACTTGTATAATTTTGGAAAACTAAAGATAGAATAAAGAGAAAACATAGCTCCATAGATTGGTTGGTGGATTTCTTTTACTCTACTAATTCATATCATCTTGGTAACTAGCAACAAAATAAAGAGAAAATCTAAATCGATTGATCACTTATGAAGTGTTGCCTTACTTTGATGTATTAACTTTTATGATTTTGGTAACCCGGGAAAAAAAGAAGAAGAAGAGAACTCCGTAGAAAATGGTCTAAAAAAGTATTTAAATGCCTATGAATTTACAAATGAAAAACTTTTAATGACCCTCGAGTTTTCATCAAATGACTAAATTAAATATGTTATATAAGTGAAATATATTTATGAAATTATGTTTTCTCTTTATTCTATCTTTAGTTATCAAAATCATAAATTTTAATCTCAACTATAAATCTACTTTTATTTTTCCCAAAATGTTACAATTAGTTTTATTAAACATATTTCATAATCCTAAAACAACAAACATGATAACTAATAAACATAACAATGTATTTTCATAGTATGTATTTATCTAGTTTGTTTTTAATTTCACATATAAGTAGTATCATATTCATGATATAAAACGACATGGTTATAGTTACAAAGTAATTATTGTTAAATATGTTGGAGTGGTATATTTTTTTGGACAAGTCATATTTGGCAAGCATCATACAAGATGAGATGATGTCTTTCTTTTATATATATATATATATATATATATATATAATCGTGTTAATTTCAAAAAAACTCGACCAAAATTAAACCTATAATCTAAAATCTCTTTATTGACAATAAACTCAATAAATAATTTTATCAATTAAATTAATTCTTAAAACTAATTATATATAATTTAACCTCTTTCTTTTAACCAATTTGAAAATATAACTTGCATTAAGTGAAAAACATGTATTCTTATTCCATGCTTGTAACATTTATATATTTTGGTTGTGCGTCTAAATTTTCGATTTTTTGAACTTTTTCATTTGAATCTGGCTATCTTGGTGTAATAATCATTTTTTGTTGTTTAAATTGCATTTTTGAATGCATAAATGGATTCAAGACCCTGAAAACCCTCGGGGCACTCAAATTATACAACCTCAATCACTCAAATGTGGAGTTGCAACCATTTTTTACCAGATTTTAAACAAAATTAATGAAAAAATATACCCATAAAAAAGCCAAAAAATCAAACATTTAAACTGCACATTTTAAAAACCTACCATTAACTTTAACCAAAACTAAAATCATTGAGAAATAACAACAATTAATTGTGTTCACTTTTTTTTCTGGAAAAAAAAATTACTCAATTATATTAGTAATATAATCTGTTCTCAAAGTCGGTTACAATAAAAAAAAATCTAAGGCGGATCAGCAGGTAGGGAGTCCATCTCCTTCAATTTGGCATCCAAATCAAATGAGAGTGGTACTACCCTGTTAATAGAAGAAACCTCACACTGAAAAGATGGAAAGATGCTGAAATTCTACTAAAAAAATATGCCAAGTGATGCAAAGGGAAAACTGATGATGGTGCCCGATATATAAAAGCTCAAGGCTTAGAAGATTTTGAGAGAAGCTAATCTTTTTGAAGTGGTGAAGGAGCGAATTGATTCGGTCCATCCAAACCAAGAGAGTGATCGTATGAAGCTTACCACTATTATTGAGTCAGTCTATTATAACTTTGGAGTCGCCGATCAGATGAAGATGGTCAATATTAAGCCTCATGGCCAGAAGAGTTGCCCACGCAACCAACAGTTATGCCCTTGTGTTAGTGCTCGAGCTGCAGCTAAAAGTCCACAAGAATTTCCTGTCAATCTAATCAGCCGCCTGCACCATTCAAAGCGCCGCTGTGTTGGACAATACCATTGAACCAGCCCAAAGGAATATTCTTAGCAATAATGGGATTTATCGAATTTTTTTTTTTCCCTTGCAAGGATGGACATCTTGCCATATCTTGTGTAGACCAAGAGCTCTATAAACTATTGAGTGAGTTGTTGGAGCGATATTGTCAAAGATCAAGTTGTTCCTTGCCATCCAAATATGCCAGATAACCATAGGGGGCAGAAGTTTGTAGGTGCGCTCACTGGAGGTCCAAATGGCAAAGCAATCTGATAAGAATGTCTCATTCCAAGTAGTAGTGAGATGTAAGACCTGTGTAATAATATTCCAGACCTGTCTAGCAAATTTGCAATGAATAAAGAGGTGTATAACTGTTTCAGCTTCTAAAAAAACATAGCTGGCAAATGTTTGGGACGATCCAGCCTTTTTTTCAGAAGATTGTCCCATGTGGAGATCTTGTTTTTGTTAGCTAACCAAATGAAAAGCTTTAGTTTTACTGGGATTCTCCAATTCCATAAGTGTTTGCGCCAGCCTGAGATTCTAGGAAGAGGATCGGTATTGACAACAGAAGAGTATAAGTTTTGGACTGAAATCTGTCGTGAGTAGTTGAACGATTAACTTTGACCAAAACCAAAATCATTGAGAAATAACAAATAAATGCATCGTGAGCGTTATGAAGAAGTAAATGTATGTCACTATAATTTTCGTTTACATATTATTATTTTGGAGTTTTTATAGTAGTGGAATATACATGGTTTTCTATAATAATTGTTTATGACATAATAAATGTGAAACTTGTAATTTAAATGGAATAGATGGTTCAATATTTTCAAAACCGTGATTGACTATGAATAATGAAAATAAATTAGTTATGAAATTGCATAAGTTTTAAGGATACTTGAATGTTTAATATTAAGAAGAGATATAGAAAATAATTGATTATTAAGAGAATTTAGCTAATAAATTTATTATTAGTTATCTAAATAAAATGTTTTTTTAAGAATGAGTAATTATTGATAATGAGAAGTTTCATTTAATACAAGAGAGTAATATTGAAACCTAGATTGCCTAAAGAATTTATTGTGAGTAGAAAATATCCTCAATTTTGTAGAAAGCCTTATGTTGGATCTTCCATAGCTAAAGTCGTGTTAACTAAAATTGTGTTATGATTGTAACAAAATACTTTAACTTTGGACAATGTTATATGTTATATCATATAACAATATTGTTATTTGTTATAACATATAACAATATTGTTATTTGTTATAACAATATAACCTATATTGTTATATGTTTTAACATATTACAATATAACATATAACAATATTTTGTTATATGTTTTAACAATATTGTTATATCATATAATAATATTGTTATATGTTTTAAAATATTGTTATAACATATAACAATATTGTTATATGTTATAACGACATTATTATATCATATAACAATATTGTTATATGTTTTAACATATTGTTATAACATATAACAATACTGTTATGTGTTGTTATAACAATATTGTTATAACATATCACAATATTGTTATATGTTATAACATATTGTTAAAACATATAATAATATAGGTTATATTATCATAACAATATGTTTATGTTAATAATATATTATAATTGTGCAAATGATTGATTTACATTTTTTTGTTTCCAAAAGAATATTCTACATTTTAATATAGACTTAGTGTTCCATAGGATGAGACTTTACACATTTATATATGAAATATAAGAATCATAAAATTTAGGTCTTAGGGTTTTTGTGTTGAATTAAGTGTGTTGCAACTGATTTCTTGTTTTTTTCATGAGAATCTAATTCCATATTAGTCAAATTATTTTTATAATTAATAGACATTAAAAATTGTTAAAAACTAAAGTAATCAAGAAGGTCCCATTATCACAACCTCATATAGAAAAAGGGTGAAGGTCATGTGAATTGGGTTTTGTAGAAGGAGAAATTTCCCATCCCCTCATTTAATTAAGACACTACTTCATTTAATTAAAAATACTACTTAAGGAGAAAAAACCTCTAATATTATAAGATAAGGAAAAAAACTAAAAAAAAAGTGAAAAGCTTTAAGAAAGACCAATAAACCCAAGGCCCCCAATGACATTGCACTTGAAAAATTTAGAAGATATAAAGTTGTTTTGTATTAATAGAGAAGAAGAAGAGATATGGCCAATAACATGGAAATATGCTTTGGATCACACAACTACACTTTCAATCAAAAGGCTAAAATGTCAATATTTGACTAAGAAAAAATACTTTTCTATAATGAGAAATCAATAATTATATCTTATTCCATCTTCCTTAGTTTTTTTTAAAGAGTACATGAATAGTGACATGTTATGTTATTTCTAAATGAAAGTTGTGAAAAACACATACATCCATGGCATAGAGAAATAAAATTAGTTTTTTTCATTAAAACTATTATTTCACAAGTGGTTATAATAACATGGAAATATGCTTTGGATTACACAACTACACTTCCAATCAAAAGGCTAAAATGTCAATATTTGACTAAGAAAAAGTACCCTTTATGGTGGGAAACCAATAGTTATATCTTATTCCATGTTCCTTAGCTTTTTAAAAGAGTACATGAATAGTGATATGTTATGTTATTCTTGAATGAAAGTTGTAAAAAACACATACATTTATGGCATAGAGAAATAAAATAAGTTTTTTTCATTAAAATTATTATTGTACTGTTGAAGGTAGTATATAACAATGAGTTAGCATTGACTTTCATATTAGTTTTGTGTTGACTTGAAAAATTTATATCAATTTAAATGTTCAACATAACAATTAAAAAATAAATAAAAAATTAAAAACAAAAATAATATTTTTTTTAACTTTTCATTGGTCAATAACTTGATAGTGTTATTGCAGCCTTCACTATTTCGAAACCTTAGACCACAAAAAAACTAATATAATGTAATGCAATATAATGTAATATTATATTATAATATATGTTAAAATCTAATATTGTTTTTTTTTTTCAAATGAGATAAAAATTTAAATTTTAAATGTCAATTTTTTTACACTTCTTAAAATTTCAATAATTTTACATTTCTTAATATTTTTTAATTTTTTAATTTCAATAATTTTACATTTATTAATATTTTTTTAATCTTTCGATTTCAATAATTTTACATTTATTAACATTTTTTAATCTTTTAGTATAATTTTATAGAAATTTGTATGTAGTAATTTTTAAACTTTTAAGTCATATTTTAAAATATAAGAAACATTGAGATGTTTTTACTTTTTTAATTATTATAAAGATTATGGGAAGTACAGATCTGCATTCTTTTCGAATGACTAAAGAAATGTCTGAATATTATTTATATAAGCTATGTAGACACTAACAAGTAAAGTTTTGAGAGGCAATACATGCAGCGTGCTACCCTTGTTGCACAAATGATTATAGGTTCTTACATATAAAAAAGAGATGATGACGTGGTAGTTAAATCTTGACCAATTCAAAAGAAAATAATTCAATGATGGGTTTTGAGAATAATTCGATGATATGTTTGGATGATTCTTTTAAGTTAAAATTGATTGATAAACAGTTCCTTCTTGTTAGAAATGAAATGAAATTCTTATTTTAACTCTATAAAACCATGTATTTCAATTTACAATGAAGACTTAAAATAATTTCTAAAAGGTGAATACATGTAAACAATCACAATAAAAGGAGTCTTTTATTTCTAGTGTGTATTGAGACGTTATTTATCTATCAACTCTATAAAACCATGTATTTCAATTTACACTGAAGACTTAAAATAATTTCTAAAAGGTGAATACATGTAAACAATCACAATAAAAGGAGTCTTTTATTTCTAGTGTGTACTGAGACGTTATTTATCTATCAATGTTGATAGAAAGAACAAAAAGAGAAATGGTTTCTAAAACAAAGGGAAACAATGTGCTTATCATAGAGATTTTACTTTCAAATATGAATTTAATTTGAAGCTCATGGTGAAACATTACAACTTTTCAAGGAAAGCTTATTTATCCAAAGTAAAAGATAAAGTAGTTTAACTTGTTATAGATAATATCACAATTAAAAGAATTTGGTATCTTAATGATTTCTTGATTAGATTTTACAAAGGCTAACATCCTTACTAACACAACATTACATTGATGAATGTTTAAATTAAACATCACTTATACTTAGAATATGAGAGAACAACACACACAGGCGAGGTTACGCCCCAAATATCTTATTATTGAATGAAGACTGGTTACATCATTATATAGGAAAGGACTCTACTTAGTTGGTTACAACAAACCATAGAAAACTAGAATCTACATTAAGTGAAGTAGAGTTCAACTACGCAACTGACTCTTGCTCCATTATTTTCAAGTCTTCCCCTTAATGGAGAATGGATTGACTTCTACACCTAACATCTCCCTAAACAACTCAAACTTAATTTTTCCAAGAGGCTTAGTGAAAATATCAACAACATTTTCACAAGTATTACAACACATAAGAGCTATTTCATTTGACTGCAATTTTTCTCTAACAAAATGAAATTGAGCATCAACATGCTTTGTCCTTGCATGATAAATCGGATTATTCACAAGCTTGATTGAACTTTGATGATCACATTTGATCATTGTAGGTTCCTTTTGTTCTTTTCCAACATCTTGAAGAAGTCTTCTCAACCAAACAACTTCACAAGTTGTTGCACACAAGGATTTATATTCAGCTTCAGTAGATGACAAAGATACAATAGGTTTCTTTTTACTGCTCCATGAAACAACCCCGGATCCAATGCCAAACACATATCCAGTGGTTGATATTTGATCATCCGGATTGCCAGCCCAGTCAGAATCTGAGTAACATGTCAAATCAACATCAGATGCATTCGTATACTTAATACCATAATCAAGTGTTCCTTTTAGATACCTGAGTATCGCCTTTTCTGCATTCCAATGGATTTCTAGAGGTTTCTTCATAAACTGACTTAACACACTTACAAAGTATGCAATATCAGGTCTAGTTGTGGTGACATAATTCAGACTACCCACCATCTGTCTATACATAGTACCATTCACCTCCTTCGAACCATCATCACAAGAAAGTTTCACATTCTGCTGCATGGGAACAATAGAATATTTACACTGATCCATTTTGAATCTCTTAAGTACTTCTCTGACATACTTACTTTGACAAACAAAAGTTTGGCCTGCATTTCTCCAAACTTCAAGACTTGGGCAGTAGTGTAACTCACCAAGATCTTTCATTTCAAAAACTTGTGACAACTACTCCTTGATTTCATCAATTAATTTCCCTACATTTCCTGTAATTATCAAATCATCAACATATAAGGAAATCAATACTATATACCCCTGCTCATCAAATTTGGTATAGAGATTTGGATCACTCTTTCTCCTCATAAAACCTTGTTGAAGAAAGAAAGAGTCTATCTTCTCATACCATGACCTAGGTGCCTTCTTTAGTCCATACAACGCTTTCTTTAACTTACACACTAAGTGTTCTTGCCCATGTTCCACAAACCCTTCAGGTTGAGTAAGGTAAACCTCCTCCTTTAACTCACCATTCAAAAATGCAGATTTAAAGTCTAATTGGTGTAGCTTCCAATGATACTTTGTAGCTAAAGCAATTAACAATTTGATAGTATTCAATTTAGCTACTGGTGCAAATGTTTCAACATAATCAATACCTTATGTTTGTGAATACCCCTTTGCAACCAATCTAGCCTTATATTTGTCTATACTGCCATCTGATTTAAACTTGGGTTTGTATATCCATTTTCATCCAATGGGCTTTTTATGTTTAGGAAATTCAGTCAATTCCCAAGTATTATTTTTTATTATAGATTCATATTCTTCCTCCATTGCATTTCACCATTCATCATGTTCATTGGCTTCATCAAAACTCATGGGTTCTATGACATTTGAAATGCTACTCATTAAGGCATAGTCTCTATACCTCTCATGGAGACGAACCTGTCATGAAGATATTCTCAACTGATTATATTCCTCCCCACTTTATGAATATCTTTCTTCACCTCTAGGTGAACTGCGACTGCTTGAAGTGTCTGTATCACTGTCACTGACTCTTTCTTGCTGTTGTTGTCGCTGCGGTTGTGGTTACTGCTGTGGTGGTTGCTGTGTTGGTTGTTGCTGCTACTCTTCTTTAACTCCTTCATCAAGAAGTCCATACCATTCCTCATGACTGTTGTCGTCATGATTTCCTGCTTCCTGCTCATGGAAAAGTACATATGTACTCGCAAATGCTTTGTGAGTAGAAGGATCAAACAATTTGTATTCTTTAAATTCATAATAATACCCTATGAAAATACATTTAATGGCTTTAACATCCAATTTCTTCCTATTCGCCTTTGGAATAAGTGCAAAAGCCTTACACCCAAATACTTTCAAATTATGAACTACAGGTTTGGAACCATAGAAGGCTTTGAAAGGAGTAACATTATCAAGACACCTTGTTGGACTTTTGTTCTTTAAATAAACTGCAGTATTTATGGCTTCAACCCAAAATGTATTTGAGAGATTCTTACCTTTCATCATATTGCGTGCACAGTCTACCAGACTTCTGTTTTTCCTTTCAACGATTTTGTTTTGCTATAGAGTGTGAGGTACTATAAACTACTATACTATTCCATGATCTTTGCAATATTTGATGAAGTCCCCTGATTTATACTCTCCCCCTTGATATAAACGAAGGATTTTGATGGATTTTCATGTCTGCTTTTCCACCTTGGTTTTGAATTCCTTAAAGTACTCGAAAACATCACTTTTTATTCTAAGGAAGTAAACCCATGTGTATTGCACACAATCATCAATAAATAACATAAAGTAATATGCACCTCCTAAAGACCTAGTCTGCATAGGCCCACAAACATCAGTATGCACAAGATCTAACACATATCTCTTTTTCCTATCAGGATTAGAGGGGAATTCATCTATGAGCATCTTTCCTAATGCACATCCATCACAAGCAACATTCTCATTCTTTAACATGGGAAGTCCTTCAACCATATTATTTTTCTGTAATAACAATAAATTAGGATGATTAATGTGGCCATACCTTTGATGCCAAAGAATCTCTGTTGGCATAGTTGCAGAAGTCAATGCGTGATGTGCTTTGCTGGTAACATTAAGTTTGTATAGGCCTCCTACTCTGATTCCCATTGCAACAATTTTGAATTGGTCCAAGAGATCCTTCACTATGCAATAATTCTTGAAGAATTCAACCTTCAAGTCTTGAACTGTAATGGTGGACATAGAGATCAAATTTTTCTTTATCCTTGGCACATAAACAACATTGCAAATGTGACGAATAGTACCATTCGACAATGTCACAAGAATGTCTCTGTATCCCTTGATCTGATGAGCGCGATCATCTCCAATATATATATTGTTGGCTCCATTCAGTGTTTCTTTAAAATTAGTGTACCACATCTTATTACATGTCATATGTATTGATGCTCCAGAATCCACAAACCAGACATCAAAATCATCCGATTCAGCAGATAAAGCACCGTTAGACACAAATAGCCTAAGATCTCGTGAATCAAAATTCGAGGGTTTATGAATCTCATCACTAGAAATAAACAACCTAAGATCATGATTTGAATATTTTTCTGCATAATGACCTGAATGTGTTCTAGGTTTATTCCTAGCCTCATCACTCTTCTTCTTATGAAAGTCTCTAACAATATGTCCAGTTTGACCACAATAAAAACAACTCTTTGACTTAGTCCTCTTAGAGGGAATACATTGATTCGGCCTTGGAGATTGTCTTCTCTGCGATGAACTGTCTCTCTGCGATGAACTTTCTCCTCTGCCTCTTTCTCTTGATATCCCTCTCGCGGATCTCTTATTTGACCATAGTGCCAAATCTTTATTCTGAGGCTTCAGATTCCCGCGCCTCTCTTCCTCTTGCAGAAAAATTCCTGTCAATTCTTCAGAAGTAGGAGGTTTCTCCCTTGCTGTGAGACGTGTTATGAACATCTGATAATCTTCTAGCATACCATTTAAGGTAATAGTGACAAGATCAGTGTTGGAAACAACTTCCCCTAGATTTCCTAGCTTGTCTTTCACCTCTTTAATGTGACCCAAAAATGAACTAACATATTCATTTACATCCATCTTAATGCCTAGCAATTTAGTTTTCAGGAACAAAATGCAATTTGTGTTGCTAGTTTCATATAATGCTTTAAGCGTTGTCCAGGTTTCAACATAAGTGTTAGCTTCTCTAATATGTGGAATTATGCTATCTTTAACAGACATGTGCAACAATACCTTTGCCTTGTTTTCGTGCTTATCCTAGTCTTGGATCTGTACTGTTGGCGCACCGACAACCGCATTAGGTTTTGCTTCAGTTCCCTTCGCAATGGTCCAAACACCATAGCCTTCCATTAGCGTTTGCATCTTGAATTTCCAGTTAATGAAATTCGATCCATCTAACTTGTTGGCTTCGTTGAGGTAGGTCTCCGCTAGAGGATTCACCATCTTTACAACTGTCTGCTCATTCAATCAGATAATAGATCCTTTTATCACCAAACACACTTCAATCCTGAAGGTGGTGAATCACCTAGAATATGCAACTTTCGTCAATTTCCTCCTTTGCTGAGAAATTCGTAGCTTTGCCTTTGGATCCACCGATCTGAGTCTACCCAGGCTCTTAGCTTAAATGAAATATAAAAAAAAATTAAAAGAAACCTTAACACCAAAAAACTCAGGCTCATTTATAAAAAATCTCTCATATAAAAGCTCACATGTAAAAAAAAATCACACTCATATGTATAAAAAGGAATTTAAATTTCTTAAAAGAAACCCTTGTTAATGCACATACATCCACTTTTAAATCACATCCATGCATAAATCCCTCGCGATTTATACTTCATAAAAAGTATCCACATTAATAAACTTAAGCTTCATGAGAAAAACAAAGCTTCAAGATTTTCTTCAACCTCGCGGATCTGCCCCAAACAACTCACGCTCAAAACAAAAATGGTCGAAGCTCCTTGTAGAGTTAGAGGGGAGCGCTAGCGCTCCACTAATATGACTGGGGAGCACGACTCAGGGTTTTCAACGGTCCAGGAGAGTAGGAGGGGAAATGCTAGTGCCTAGCGCTTTTAAACGGACACAATGGGAGCGTGAGGGGTTCGATAAAATTAATTTTATAAGTGTGAGAGTGTCTGTGCTCTCTAACACTGTATAGGGGGGCGCTTGTAATTTTTTTTCAAATCAAATCGGGATTTTTCTCTTGGATCTCACCTCATAGAGCTGGATCTTTCGGATCTCCAATGCAACTTTGATACCAACTTAGAATATGAGAAAAAAACACACACATGTGAGGCTAAACTTACAATATCTTATTTTTGAATGAAGATTGATTACATCATTACACAGAAAACGACTCTACTTAATCAGTTACAACAAACCACAGAAAACTAGAATCTACATTAAGTAAAGTAAAGTTCAACTACGCAACTGACTCTTGCTCCATTATTTTCAAATCTTATTATGAATAGTATTATGTTACTTTTACCATCAAGTATGATACCATTCTTATGGGTTGTTGTGACTTGCTTATTAGGATTTCATATCATTTTGATCACAAAGCCATATAGTATGATACCATTTTTATGGGTTGTTGTGACTTGCTTCTTAGGATTTTATATCATTTTTATCACAAAGTCATATATAAAGTTTTAATAAGGAATATACCATTTTTATGGGTTGTTGTGACTTGCTTCTTAGGATTTTATATCATTTTTATCACAAAGTCATATATAAAGTTTTAATAAGGAATATAGGCTATGGAAAGACAATAAAGTATTATAAATTTACCATTTTATTCATTCAGTGTACACATTGGTTCTAACATCATCATGTATGATTTCACAAGCCAATATCTACGACTACAGAACTCTAACTATGCTTACAAAACCAAAGAAAGCAAGGTTTTCTATAATATATTGTCCACACTCACATATAAATGTATTATTCCTTATTATAAAGTATTATAAATTTACCATTTTATTTAGTGTATACATTGGTTCTAACATCATCATATATGATTTCACAAGCCAATATCTACGACTACAGAACTCTAACTATGCTTACAAAACCAAAGAAAGCAAGGTTTTCTATAATATATTGTCCACACTCACATATAAATGTATTATTCCTTATTATTATTATGCATATAGAATATTCACTTATGCTTTCATGTAAAAATATTCAATATGACAATGTTTTTCATTTTTTCAACAATAATTCTACTCTCATCCAATGTTTTGAGAAAATGTATTCACCATTTCAAAATTGAGAGATTTTTACATTTTTCAATGAAAGGGAATACCTCTTACTTTATTATAAATTAAGGATCCTTTCTTTGAACAAGGGAGAGATGACGATACATGTGTGGTTTTAGGATATTTTTGGTCATTTATATCTATTAGTAGATTTGTTTTTTTTTTTTTTTTTTTCATGTGGTTCTTAATTTTTGTTATTGGTGTTCTTTATGTCTCTAGTTAATTCTTCTGAAATCTGTGAGAGAACATGGTGATGTCTATAATTTTTTTAATATTGAGGGATCAACAATAAGAGCATATTATAAACCCATTTAAGGGCACAACATGTCACTCACAATGAATTGAACCTAAGTGAAAAGAGTAACAATCATTCCTCCCAACCACCCAAACTACATCCAATAAACTATTAGTAGATTTGTTACTTATAATATCATTATATTTATTCAAAATTACATTTAGAAAAAAATATTTTTGTTCGATAATTTGTATTAATATTAATGTAATTTTATATTTCGATAAATATCTATTCTTATTCTTCTTATTATCTTTTGTTTCCAATTTTATCACATACTCATATTATAAATATGTATAGCACATGGTTACTACAAAGACATTAGTAACCTACATTATTTTTTAAACTCAACTTTATTGTCTTCTAATTGAGATATCTTGAAAGTGCATAAAAATGAGATTCACTTGTCTAAATTAATAGTATATGTGTTATTATTGTTGGAAAATCAACATATTTTGACTTGATAATTATCCATGAATTGGAAGTGGATCTAATAAAATCAATCCTAGTTTCATACAAATGGAACATGTAAAAAAAATTCATTTAGAGACTTGACCCTTAATTCGTAAGGGAGTTCCTCTTAACAATATCCTCATTTATAGTGTGGTGTATAGAAGTTGAATTATGGATATGGAAATACAAACTTTAATATTGAGATTATTATTAAATTATATTTGTTAGAGATTAATTTCTTTAACCCTTTTCATAATTATAATAATGCTTTTTCTATTTATTAAGGATAAACATTAGTAAATAAGGTCTATATATTAATGTGAACAAATATAATGTAAAAAGACTTAATAGAAGCTTCTGCTTCTAGAAAGATGTTTTTATAGAATGTTCTTGATCCAGATTTATGAGAGGAACGAAATGAAACATAGATCTACAAATAACAATAATAGAGATATAGTGAAACCTAAATTCTATTCAATAAAGAAATCCGTTGAAACTATAAAATGAAGAATGCAACAATCTTGCTCAAATGGGGGTAGTTAATCTCTGAGAAGAGATGTGGCAGCTACATGTATTCACTTGAGCACATTACAATGAGGCCTCTAGGCCCTTTTAGCATCAAGAAGTAATCATAAAACCCTAGACATCCAAAAAACTAACCCTAGGAGATGAAGCGCCAAAAGTCATGTGGGCTCTGATGGGGTAAGTTGGTACATAAACTTCTCGGGATTGTAACTTTTGCATACGATCTCTGTTTTAGGCTCACGACAACCCATTCGAAAGGTTTATTCAAGGAATACACATTTTTATATCACACTTTGACTTCATCTATTGTGTGACTGTGGAAAACCCAAAAAAATGTTGTTTAGGGTCTCAAAATGACCTCGAAGTTTAGGACCTAGAAAGCTAGAAAAAAACTGCCAAGATGAAAACTGTATGTGAGCCAATTGGAAGAGGTGGGTGGCCACTGATATCCATCTGGATCAATCCTCCCCCCTTAGGAATAAATGGTTGCCATTGCATATCAGATGAGGAAATTTATGTTGAATTTGGCCCCAAGTGAACCACTTTCCTTGGTGCAGGAGCTGCCCCGCTTTGACAACATGATAAAGATAAAGCTTATGTTGAATAGTAACCTTGACCTATGTGTCCATGATATGATCAGTGGATTACCATTCCATGTAGTCAGGGTTGAGATCTATTAGTATCAACTATTTTTCTATCTCTAAGATGTTCAATAATGGTGGAAAGTATGGCCGAAGGAGGTCCACATTAAACACTATGTGTAAGCCAAGGAAGGGGGGAATGTTGAGCTCAAAATAGTTGTCACCCATAGCCTTGGTGATGGTGTAAGGTCCATAGCGGAGTGGATGAAGCTTCTGGTGGGGTCCTATAAGTTGTTCTTTCTACAAATGCAACCAAAATTTATTGCCCACCTGAAACTTGTGTGGCACCTGATGTTGATCATGGCGTTGCTTGTACTTGGCATTGTACTTCTGCAAAATATCCTGAACCTATTGACGAATGTATTGGATTTGTTCAATGAATCAGGTGGATTTTTCAACTTCGGTTTGAGCATGGTATGATTTTTCTTGTGTGGATGCAAGGGGTAGTGCAACATCCATGGGACCCAATGGTTGAAATCCCAACCCCACCTGAAAGGGGTTATGGTCGGTTGAGCTATGTATGGCTCTATTGTAACTATGTTGAGCATAGGGAAGACTCTCATCCCATGTGCACTAATTCTTGTAATTGTATATGTGCAATATATGCACGATCATCCTATTGAAAACCACGAATTGGTCATCCTTTTAGGGGTGGAAGGCCGTGGATTTGGTGAGCTTAGTGTCTAGCCATGACCAAAGGCTTAGCCATAATTTTTTGAGGAACCGACTGTCCTGATATGAGACTATGGTTTGTGGTATCTCAAAATGTACCCACACTCGTTCGAAGAAGATCTTGGCAATGGCCTCCACTGTGATGCTCTTCTTGCAGGAAACCAAAATTTTCATCTTGGAAAATTGATCAACAACCACAAGTTGGAGGAAGGCCCGACATCTAGTCCATCGAGATGGATTCCTAGGGCCTATCAGGAGTAGGAAGAGGGATGTACATTCGTTGTTTCTTAATGGTATGTTTAGCAATGGCACAGGTCGTGTAGGACCTGATATACTTGATGATACACTGTCGAAGTTTCAACCAATAGAAATGTTGTTGCAGAATTGCCACTGTTTTTTCTACGCCGAAGTGTCCTACCACCTGACTGTAGTGAGCTTCCCAAATAATCTTCGCTCCCTCGCTTGATGGGACATAGAGATGGCCCAGATGGCACAACAACCCATCTTGAAGATGGAAATCAGTCACAATTTTTTTTTTCCCAGCATATGGTAGGTAGTGGCAAAGTCAGGATCTCTCTCATAGAGTTGGGGCCATATAGAGGTCTCATGTCTGTGGGAGTGTAGCACCATGGTTAGTGATGCAACTAGAGGTCAATTGAGGCAGTCAACGATGTAGTTGGTGCTCCCTATATTATACTTGATGTTGAGATGGAACTACTGCAAGTATGTGGACCTCTTTTGATGGCATTCATTCTGTAATTTTCCTTGTCTCTGCATGAACTGTAGAGGCTTATGATCAGTGTGAATGATTGTCTCCTTCCCGAGAATGTAATTCCTCCACCGGTGGCAGGATTGTACAATGGAGTACATTTATTTGTCATAAGTGGGGTACTTACAGACGATATATGATAGTTTGTCACTATGATAGGACATGAGATGTCCATACTGGGTGAGAACTGCACCCACAACACAATTTGAAGTATTTGTCTTAATCTCAAAAGGTTGTTGCAGGTTGGGTAATGAGATAACTATGAATGAGCATAAGCGTTTCTTCAAATCATCGAACACTTTATGTTGTGACTGGCCCCGCATGAATTTTTCTTTTCCACCACCCCTGGTCACTTGGCTAAGGGCCCATGCAATGTGGGAGAATCCCAACATGAACCTGCCGAAGTGCAATGAGTGTAGTCAGTGTTGGCCAGTCACGAATGACTTGGATATTGGCTAGATTGACATGCACCCCATGTTCATCAACAATCTATCCTAGGTACTGGACCTTGTTCACGCTAAAGGAGTATTTTTCCAAATTTGCATATAGCTTGTGTTGCTGCAGAGTGTGCAAAACCTGTCGAATATGTTGGAATTGTTTCGTTCAAGTCTTGTTGAATATGAGGATGTCATCTAGATACACCACCACAAAATAATTGGTGAAAGGCCACAATATATCATCCATCATCCTCATGAAAGTTGTTGGGGAATTTGTCAAGCCAAAGGGCATGACTAGCCATTCAAAAATACCTTCTTTGGACTTGAAGGCAGTTTTACATACATCGGTTTGCTCTATTGGGACCTGGTGGTAGCTAGACTTCAGATCAATATTACTAAAGTATTTCCCCCCTTGAGATGGTCAATGAGATCATCAATTTGGGGAATTGGGTACCGGTTCCTGACTGTGATTTTATTTAGGGCCCAGTAATCAATGCAGATTCTCCACGTCCCATCTTTATTTTGTACAAGCATGATAGGCTTCCATAAGGTGATGAAATTAGTTGGATGTTCCCCTTCGAGTAACTCTTGGATATGGCACTTGATTTCCTAATTTCCCGACAGAAAGTGATGATAGAATGGATCATTGGGTAGTGGTGCGTTGGGGGTCAGATTGATTGAGTGCTTGACCTGATAGTGCAAAGGTACCCAGAGGGTGAAGAGAAGATGTCTTTGTATTCTTCCAAGACCTTATCCACTTGCTTCTTCTACATGGAGAGACTTTCCACAGAGGCCATGGATGTGGTTGTAACCTTCCTCTCACTTTGAGTGTGAATCCTAAAGAAGACAAACTTCACGGTTTGAGAGATGACCTTCTTGCATTTCTTGGAAGAGATCAAGGAAATGGCAGTAGGTGGGACTACCTCAGGTATCTTGCACATTTTCCTATACAAAGTAATAATAACACTATGAGGCCTAGACTCATATACATCATGACATTTCCATAAATAAGGTTGGCCCAAAAGAACATCATAAATTTAAAGGGGTGCGACATCACAAAATACCTCATATTTTAATGGTTTGATGTCACAGGGCATGCGACACTATTGGATGATGTGGAGATCGATCCCTTAGCAGAGCCATCCGATGGTGTACAGTTGTGGGTGTGGTGTTGTTGGAAAATCCAACTGCTTGACAACCTTTGCTGAGATGAGTTTCTTTTGGCTACTACTATCAATGATGAAGTGGAGTAAAGTACCCTCCACCCACATCTGCAAATGAAAGAGGCACTCACCTTCCTCTAGTTCATCAAGTTCACTGGGCTAGCCCTTGATGGTATTAATTGTGGCACTGGGTTCTGCATCAATGATCCATCTCCCTTTTTTTGGTTCAGACTCAGTCGGATCCCACATCTAATTCATAGGATTTCACCTCGACCACCAATGTCTACTTTAAGCGACATTCAACAATGTTATGCCAGGGGCTCTTATAGAACTCACACCACTTCCCAGTGTATTTCTTTGTCTTCCCATTGTCCTTCTTTTATTTCTACTTAGACTAGTTGTCCTGAGGCTATCCATCCTTGCTTTGTCCTTTGTTATGTGGTTTGGGGCCACCTTTTCCTTGCTTCTATTGTGAGGGGTTCACATATCCAAACAACCACATCTTTTGTTTAATCTTCTGCTCGATTTTGACATCATATCGATAGGCCGCACCCAAGGACGAGATGTCTAGAAAATCCATTTATGTCTAGATGTATCTATGGAAACCATTGTGGTACTTGAGCACCAAATTTCAATTAGAGTCTTTGATACCCATCTTGGTGTGCAAGGTATGGAAGACATTGGTGAACTCTGGAACTGTTTGGTCCCTTTCCTGTCGTAGTGTGGTCCATATTATATATAAGTCATCAAAACTTCCAACAGGGTATTATTGTTATTTAATAACATGCCTGAAAGAACCCCAAGTGGGTGAAACTACAAATAATGTAGATTCCTCTATTTCCTTTTGCTCACAGAAAGTCTCCCACCAATCTTTGATACAGGGAACGACCTTAAGGAGCCCAAATGTAATATTTTCACTATCGGAAAAGTTATGGATAGAAAAATACCCTTCTATAAGGTTCAACCATTTGTCTACAACATACGCATCTATTTTACCTTCAAATATAGTAATATCAAAATTGTCTTGTACCTTGAAGGGGGCGGCGCCTCTTCTCGAGGAAGATGTGTCGCTTGTTGGCAGTCGTCGAAGGATTCATGAAAAATTATCCATCATATTGTTCCTCTATTGCATGAGGGCTTCCTCGAGCAACAATTCAAAGGGATCTCCTGCCCCATCACCTCTCTTTTATTCTCCCATGGGTGGTCGTTGGGTTCGGCGAGGTCGATCTTACAAAGGCTCAAATGGTTCAAGTCCCAACTTCTTATACCCTGACCTTGTTAGGGACATGCACAGAGAAAAAAATGAAGAGAAAACCACTCTGATACCACTGATACAGATTTATGAGTGGAACAAAATGAAACATAGATCTACAGAGAAAAATAATAGAGATACAATGAAACTTAACTTCTATTTAATAAAGAAATCTGTTGAAACTATAAAATGCAGAATGAAACAATCTTGCTTGAATGGTGGTAGCTAATCTCCGAGAAGAGATGTGGTATCTATGTGCATTCGCCTAAGCACATTAAAATGAGGCCCTAGGCCTTTTTAGCATCAAGAAGTAATCATAAAAATCTAGACATACAAAAACCTAAGTCTAGGAGATGAAGTATCAAAAGTCATGTGGGCCCCAATGGGGTAAGTTGGTACATCAACTTCCTAAGGTCGTAACTTTTGCATATGATGTTTGTTTTAGGATCATGATAGCCCATTGGAAAGGTTTATCTGAGGACTACAAATTTTCCATCACAATCTATATTTTTTTATAGTGTGACTGTGGTGAGCCAAAAAAAAAACATTGTTTAGGGCCTCAAAAAAACCCCGAAAGTTTAGGACCTAAAAACTAGAAAATAACTTTCAAGATGAAAATTGTATGTGAGCCACTTGGAAGAGGTGGGTGGCCACCAATATCCACTTGGATTATTTAGAAGATAGAATTAATATAAATAGAAGTATAAGGTGTGAGGAAGTTTTGTCTTGAGAATTATTGTAATAGAGTTTTGATGGAGGTTGCAGCCCCCTTAAAGAGGCACATGAACTTGGCTTTCTATAAATAAAGGTATTATTGTTGGTGTTGTTATTCTCTATATTTTGTTGTTCCGCTAGTAATTTCTGAAATATTTCTATTTCTTCTTATTATAATAAATATCATACCTTACAAGTGGTATCCGAGATCTTTCCTTTGCAAAAATTGTGAGAATTTTTTTTCCAGGGTAGAGACGTGTACTATCGACATCTTTAAAGCACATAGATCCATTGTTCAACAGACAAATTGTGGTTGTAGTATACCTAGGGAGGTAATTATGGGGGGTACCTAGGGAGGTACCCAATGGGAGTAATAATATATATATATATATATATATATATATATATATATATATATGACCATGTAATGTAAACGTATGAACATAATAAGGGTGATAAGGCTTTCTAGAAGGTTCCACCTACTAGAATATTCCTTCTCTAGAATGTTCTTAGGAGAGAGAGAGAATGCTATATAAAGAAGTGCAAGAAATGTATTGAGCATAGTGAAGTATATTGTTATTGTAACAAACAAGTATTGTTTGAGGAGTGCATTCCTTCCATAAGGAATAATATATGGTGTTATCATACCTCAAGGGTTTTGTCTACATCCTTATGTTGAATATTTGGTGAATGGTTTGGTTTATTCTTGTTAATATTAATGGTTTATTTTAAGATATATTTTCATATATATTCAAGCAAATAACAATTGATATCAGATCTCTTTCCTTGGCCAAAGAAGGGAAGAAATGTTTGGTTCTTTTTGCAGTTTTTTTAAAGGGAAAAAGAGGGGCGATGCACTTCAGACTCATTTCTGAAATGTTTTTCTCAGAATTTGCATAAACAAATTGGATATGTGAATTCCTCTCAGGAAAATTCCCAATTAAAAAAAATCGACTAAAACAAAGTTCGGGAAGTAAAGTTATCAACATTTTAAATTCGACTGTTTTCCGTTTTTTTTTTTTTTTCCAGAAAAAAACCATGCGATTTGCAAGGTAAGTAGTTTTTATAAACCCTAGTTTTTGTTGAAGATTTATTCCAAAAAAAATGTATTTTGCTGGAAAAGATGATGTCCCTTATATTCAAGAATATATACAAATGTGCAAGTCATTATGAAAACATAGGTGGAAATATTGGTTACCATATGGTTTGAGAGAAGATGTTGACATATGGTGGAAATCATTGGACCATGTTAAGATGATGGAAATTTCTGATGAAGAAATGGAAAATTTACTTTTAGAAAAATGGTCCCATGCATAGAGAAAGAACCAAGGGTTTATTTTCATGTGGAAACTCTATTATACATGTTCATGGATGCATTCAACAAGAGAAGGTCATTGTTTCTATTAACCCTAGTTGCCAACAAAATTTTATCAATATTTAGTTGGTTAATAGATTGCAAGTTCTGACAAAGAATATTCAAAGCACACAGATTGAGGGTTAAAATGTTAAAATTTTTAAATATTTGATGATTATCATGGATAAATATGTGTTGCGTTCTAATTTTTGTGTCATTGATATGAATGATGTGGATATTATTCTTGGATATCCTTGGATGGAAATAATTGGTACAATTAATATTAATGTGGAAAAGGAGTTTGTGAAACTTTGGTACAAGAAAAGGAAGGTTACATTGCAGGATGTGTCTTTTAATAAGAAAGAAAGGCCCATGGGGGAAAGCAACGAAGTTATTATAGAATATAAACTTGCATCAAAGGAAGATTCTATAGAAGGACATGAAGAAAAGCCCCAGGAAGGAAAAACTAAATAAGCTAAGGAGATAATTGACTCAAAGGAACATGGTATTGTAGAATTGAAAAAAAGGATTGATTCCTAAAGTTGTTTTATATCGACATTTTCACCACATAGAGAAACAAAAATTATCAAGGTAGGGGCATGGGAATCAACACAATTTTTATGGACCAACATGGTACCAGAAAGGACACCAATCAAGCGACACATGGAGGATTACTGACATTGTAGGATAATATCAGGATCGTGCCACAAACCCATGGAACCAAAGTCACAATAATGATCCATATCAAGGTGAAAAGGAAATATTTGGACATCATGTTCATCTTCCATTAGGATGGCTGGATTCTTGTACTTGGTGCCAGTTGGCTACATTGCTTAGCCAGTAATAATGTATGGTTTCTTCTCATGTTTCAAGGACGAAACATCTGAAGGGGGATGTAATGTAGTATACCTAGGGAGGTAATATTGGGGGGTACATAGAGAGGTATCTAATGGGAGTAATAATAGATATATGACCACGTAATGTAATAGTGTGAACATAATAAAGGTGAAAAGGATTTCTAGAAGGTTCCACCTACTAGAATATTCCTTCTCTAGAATGTTCTTAGGAGAGAGAGAGAGCGAATGTTATATAAAGAAGTGTAAGAAATGTATTGAGCATAGTGAAGTATATTTTTATTGTAACAAGAAAGTATTGCTTGAAGAGTGCATTCCTTCCATAAGGAATAATGTATGATGTTACCCTACCTTAATGGTTTTGTCTACATTCTTGTGTTGAATATTTGGCAAATGGTTTGGTTTATTCTTGTTAAGATTAAGGGTTATTTATGAAGTTATATTTGCAAATATTTTTAGGTACATAAAAGTGGTTGGGGAAGGATACACGCAGTAAATATATAATATTTCACAGGGTTACTCCAAACAAACATTTCACCTTATTGGAAACCTCTATAGCCCCTTTTGCTACCCCTTCAAGTAGTACCACATCAAACAAAATCTGTAGACAGACATCACTCCCACATACTGTCATGTATATCATGAGTCCCTTAGGTCTACTAAAACTAACTCTAGATAAATCGACCACCACCTGGCTGCTATAGTGACACCAAGAACAAGACTCAGGATGATACTCTCTAGTACCTGGGTAATCGAGTAGTAGAGATAAGGGTATGATTGAGCCTCCTTAGTTGGTGTACTGAGATATTGGGCCAAGTACTATTGTTTGACCTCCCATGTATATCAAAGAGCTATAGTAAAGGGAAAACCATTGCCTGTAGGAACCCTAAAAACCCTAACCTTTAGGAAAGGATCATAACAAAAAATAAACGAAAGGGAAATTATGTCGCACAACCCTGCCTCATGCATCCAGGTTTCGAAATTCCTACAAAGTTGTCCCTGTTAACAATTTGGGAATTATTTCATTGTAGTATTATTCATTCTAGAGTATAACTCCACAAGAGTAAAAAATAATGAGTACAATGGTCCCAACGACACCCTTATTTGGGACCTATCCCATCAAATTCCTCTATTTTCCCTGATCATTGTGATACTTATCACTTTTAAGCCTTTTTTTCCATGGACCCACCCACCTTTCCTAGCACCCTTATTTTCAACCTATCTCATTGGCTTCCTCTCTTTGCCCCATCCACCGCAATATTCCTCATATGACACCATTTTTTCTGTGCAAACCCACATACCCATATTCACCTAGTTACAAATGGCTCTCACACGCAACCAAGAACTCACTGCCTTGATAACAGACAATACCCAAAACAAGAAGGACATCACTGACATCAATTTCAACATTAGCTCCCTTAATTCCTCCTTTGCTACTCTCAAGGACCAACATCCCACCATCAAAGACACTTGAAAAATTTATAAGTTGATCCATGAACCCTTCCTCATCTAAACAACCTTCCTATCATGAAGACATCAACTCTTCCCATTTCCAAAACCCTCATTCCAATCGGCTTCATCGCGAACTATTTCTTCCCAAATTCGAGGTGATCAAATTTGATGGCTTGGACCCATGGGATGGGTCATTCAAATGGAAAATTATTTCTCCTTTCTTTCCATCACTAATGAATTGGCCAAACTTCATTACGATGGCCTCTATCTGGATCTTAAATGTTGGCATTGGTGGAAATGGCATAAAAATTCACACTAGGGTATGTTGTTGGGACACAGTTTGTGGTCAATATTTATGAATTCTTTGATACTAATACAAACCATTTGGGTCGTTTGACCAAGTTGAAATAGCCTGGCATAGTGGAATAATTTATAGATTCCTTTTAGCACCTGGCTTTCATAATAGAGGGCATTTCATATGCCTTCATCAAGGAATGATTTTTTAGTTTCCTAAAGGATGAAATCCAAGCCTAGGTCCTAATGGCTTGCTTGTAGACTTGGTTAGAAGCTACTTGTTGTAGGAAAATCTCCCTACAGACAGGTAGATTGCCTCAAAGAGCTAGACCTTAACTCTAAGACAGAAAGTTCTTAACGTGGACGCTGACTTCCTTTCAAATCCATACAAACTAACACATGAGAAGGAAGGAGAACGACAATACCTTTTTATCGATGTTTGTCCCTGCATGCTCCAAATCGAACTCCAAACTCTCGCTCCTCGCTAAGTCCTGTAGACAAACAAAGTACGACCACTTCCTACTCTATTGATGTTATCTTGAAAATAGATCTATCTATCGACGATAAGTTCATGTAATATCAGACACAAACTAGAAAGAAATAGGCCAAGCGTGTCATATTATTGAGAATAACGACAACAATACTTACAATCGTAGATGCAAATGTGACATCTTCGTCAAGTCCTCTTCGTCTAACCCTTGCTCGAAAGATCCACAACCTAGATGATAGCAGCTTCACTGATCACTTCTCCTTTGACTTACTGTGTGTTTCCTATGAGATCATAGGTTTCATGCTAGCAATTCTTCCTCCTTTTCACCACCATAGAGCTTGCTTATATAGGTTAAGAGGAGCTTAACCTCTTGAGTTATCCTTAGAACAAGTTGAGGAATTCCCTCCTTAGATCAGGGATCTTCTGATGAAACCAAGAATTCGAATGCAACTTCCTTCTAAACTTGAGAGATCCTCCCCTTATTCTCCTCAACGGGCCAACTACTGCCTCGGATTAGACAGTGCTCCCTTAAAAGGGGCATCAGAGCACTATAGCGCTCCCTAGGAAGCTTGAGGGGGGTGCTAGCGCTCCAAAGATGGATAGCGCTCCTTCAGAGGGGCGGGCAAGCATTATAACACTCCTTGAGACCTTATAGGGGAGCGCTAGCACTCCTAAGGCTGATTTAGGGGAGCGCTCACCCTCAAAACCTTTTGTTTAAGAACTCTTCTCAGGTGATAAAAGTTCCTTAACTTCAGTCAATC
>JZKD02S0268415.1:141957-152085 GCA_000966675.3 Picea glauca | reverse complement strand
GAGACTGAAAAAGAGATAAACTATCGCTCGAAAGATGCCCTTTCTAACCTTTTAACGAGTGTGAAAGGAAGCAAGGTCACTCGACAATCTTTTCATATTTAGAGAGTCTGAAAAGCATTTAAAGGAGACTCCAGGGGGGTTCATTTTTCGTGTGTTCGTGTATCCATACGGGTCCAAAAAAGAGATAAAAGTTTACCCGGTTGCGTTCTCATACTATCGAGCTCGAGAACGAACTAAGATTATGCTCATAAGTGCGACAAGGTAAATAATCCATCAGGACTGCCAGGAAACTTGCGATGCCAAAACTACAAACCAGGGGTTTAGTGAAGGCAACATATTGTTAGAGAAACCCATAAATGACCGTACCTTATGAAAAATGAAAATTTATAAATAAAAATACAATGAAAATTTCATTTACCATTTCATTTTGCACAAGGATTTTGGAGTTGTGGAGATTCTCATTTTGAAGTGGATCTTGTTTTGTTCGCTGCCGGAACTACGGTTGACCGTTTTTCTTGTCGTTCAGACCAAGTAGATCTCCATATCTTCTTCTTTCAATAACATGGTTTAGTGTTCATTTTCATAGCATCATTCAATTTAAAATACGAAGCCCTAAATTGCCCCAAAAAGATCAAAATCGGCCTCTTTGAAAAATGATGAAAAAAAGGGATTCTTTTTGCAAAAATGTTCTAGAAGAGGATGGCTAAGATGCCAACGCCTCAATAGTTAATTAGATGGGTCGTTTTTGGTAAGGAATCCGTGAGAAAATCCCCACGTATGCCCACGCATCCATAAAGAAATCGTTTATATTTAAAAACATTTCATTGTTATATGAAGGATGTTAAATGGCTAAGAGAGGGCGTGGTGATTATAAAAGAGGGTGAGGTCACTTTAAATGATGTGGGCATCTTATTTCATGTTTTAAATTTCTTTTGAAAATTGTCGAAATTGCCAAAACGTGGAAATAATGAATTTCTTTATTTTTTGTTTTGTAGGTAACTTCGGCGACCATGATCGAGTGGAAAGAAAGAGAACATGAGATGGATGACTTAGCTGCCTTGCGGAGTCCCCGCACATGGGCCGCATTGCGAGCTTGTGGCTTACTCAAATTCTTCAAGTTGCAAAAAATGAAGAAAGAGGTTTTACTGCTTGAGCATATTATCGGCCTATGGGATGTTGCTAAACAAGGATTCCAGATTGGCACACAGCTTTTAACCATTGAGTTAGAAGACGTGTATTTTTTGACTGGCCTCTCGCAAAGAGGGGTCCCCATATATTTTTCTGGGCAGAGGGCGCTACCTGAGCAAGTGGACATGTATCTGGCATGCCACTGTATCCCAAGAGCAAGACTGGTAGGGGGTAGAATCCCTATCAAGAATATCTAGGAGCTACCTCTCCGGTCTATATTGTTTGCCATCATGAGTGTGACGGGAAGTACTAGTGCGCATCTGGCATCAAGATCACGGGTGGCTTATGGTGTTCAGTGTTTGGAACCAACACTGTTCAACTGGAGTGCAGGGTTCCTTCGAAATGTGAAGGAACAGATTTCACGGTGTATGACAAGACATAAGCAGTTTGGTTATGGCTCATTTTTGGTCTCATTTTTTCTAGAGCGCATCCTCCAGATGCAGCCTCAAATAGCACTGGCAGTGCGACTAGTGGATGAACCGAGGATGGAGAGGTGGACCAGTCTGTCTCCGAGGCTGGTAGCAGAGTCAGAGTTCCATTTCATTGGTGATTTCTTTACCTGGCTGAGACAACAGTATCTCTGGATAGAGGACTTCCCATATGCTGAGGTAGATTTCTGCGGGAGCATGGATTTGATTTTACCCGCGGGGGAAGACTGGGATGTGTCAGGTACGAGACTGAACCATACCTTGTCTAGTTTTTCTTCTTAAATTTTTTGATGTATATGTATTTTTTTTGAGTACGTAGAAGAGTTTTTTAACAGATGTATTGTTTTCAACATGCAGACAAGGGAGAAATGCGCTCGGCCAATATACTGATACCAGGACATCGCGGGGGCGTCCTGGTTGCAGTGGATCTGATAGTACCAGTGATAGGTCTCCGGGAGGTTTAAAGAAACCTCCAAGGCCTTACGATGGGCATTCCTCCTCTGCGGAGGGGAGAAGTGCCTTTACATCTACAGAGGCACACTGTGGGAGTACCAGAGAATATCAATTCTCTGCTAAGGCATGTAGTGCACGTGGTGATGTGTTACTCACAGTGCAATGTAGTGCAGAGATATTAGAGTCTCTCTGGTGATCATTTTGTATGCCTTGTCGGGCGGTGTTGTAGGGGTTTAGAGACTCGACATTTTTCTCTTCTACATACTTTTTGATGTAATCAAAAACATTTCAGTCACGCCATATATATATATATATACAGTTTCAAGTTTTTTTTACAGTGCCAATGATTTGTACATGGTGATGTCTGCGATGTGTTTTAATTTACATGTAATGTACAATTTTACTTTCCTTAAATCTTATATGTGGGAAAGATACCGATCCATGATGTAATTAGCTAACGAATCCGAAACACTATTAAGTTCTCTTGGAATGTGTCTATATTCAATGTAATCGAACATTCGTTCAAGACAACGAACTTGTAGGTGGAGACGTAGCAGGATAGGACTACAGATAGTGTAGATACGATTGAGTTGGTAGACCACGAGTTGGGATTCTAAGTAAACAATGATACGAGAGATACCTAGGGAGGAGGCTTGGGTCAACAGTCCGATGACAGCATGATATTCTGCCATGTTGTTGGTTGCTGGTCCTAAGCAGATCCCTCTTGAACTCACCAGCTCGTCAAATTGGTAAATAACCCATGCTGTCAAAGCAATGTTCCGGGTATGTCGACTAGTGCCATCCACGAACCCAAAAAAGATAGGAAAGGAAGATGTCATCTGCACATGAAAACACAAGCACAGTCATGAGTGACAATGGTAAAGACTCGAGCATGCGAAAGAAATAGACACACCAAACTAAAATACAATATTGTACAAAGTATAGATGCTAGGTGATCTAGGCATAGTACTTTTTAAGGTAAAGCCCGTTTCGGGGCTCTCCCAGGGAAATTCCATCATGATCTACTAATTCGTAGGCACCTCTATGTAGGACATGCTTCACGATGTAAGGACCGTGCCACATAGGTTCTAACTTTCCTGTCCCTAATTTATCATGAGCTTGGTCATAAACGAGGACTAAGTCTCCTTCTGCAAAAGTCCGAGGGTGGACGGATTTGTCGTATTGACTCTTAATTCGTTTTTGATGTGCCTCATTAGCGAGAGCAGCATCACAACATGTTTCGTCCAGCTTGGATAGATATAAGAATCGTTCTTCTTTAGCAAAAGTATGGGGCAGGATTTCTACTTTCAGTTTGAGTGATGGAATTTCACACTCAATTGGTAGGATGGCTTCAATGCCATATACCAACTGGAAAGGAGTGAATCCAGTTGAGGTTTTCACAAAAGTGCGATAAGCCCAGAGAGCGGAGAAAAGTTGTAAATGCCGCGATGTTTTGTTTTCCCCTACCATGCGTTGGATCATGGTTTTTAGGACTTTGTTGATGGCCTCAACTTGTCTGTTAGCCTGAGGGTAGTCAGGGGATGAGTTTTCATGGCGAAAACCCGATTTGACATGTAACTCGCTCATCATCTGGTTCTTGAAGTGTGCACCATGATCAGTGACAATGGCACGTGGTACACCAAAACGAGTTATGATATGGTTGAAAAGAAATAGAGCTACAGTACGAGCATCGTTTAGGAAGGTAGGCATAGCCTCAGCCCATTTGGTGAAGTAGTCGACGGCGATGATGATGTAACCGTGCCCCCCGGCTGAGGTAGGCTTACACTGCATGAAATTGATACCCCACTTGGCAAAGGGGCCGATGGTGATAATGGGGTGCAGCGCAGTAGGGTGGGTGCGTTCCTTCTTGTTAAAGAGTTGGCAGGGTGGGCATTTTTTGACGGCCTCGATGCAATCTTTGAAAATCGAGGGCCAAAAGTAGTCGGCACGTAGGATTTTTTGGGCTATGTCCATCCTGGAAAGGTGACCGCCACAGGCACCGAGGTGACAATCGTTCAAAATGCGTTCAGCCTCCTTGTGAATCAGACATCGTCGAAGGATGGTGTCAATACCGCGACGATACAAGGTGTCTCCAATGATGAGATAACGACGAGAGTGCTGACGAATGCATCGACGCTCTTCGCGAGAGATGTTGGGCTAAAAACGTTGGGTTTGAAGGTAGAGGAGAATGTCTCCATACCAAGGATCGGAGGTGCTGATGAGGAAGAGAGATCCATCGGGGAGATAATCTCTAGGTTCAATGTTTTCATCGGCACGAGGGAGAGCACAGATAAGCTCGGCAAACACGAGGGATTTTTTGGCTTTGGCTTTTGTAAACTCGAGATCGAATTCCTGAAGAATAACGATCTATTTAGAATATTTTCCCCCGAGTACTTGACGTGTCAAGACGTGGTACATGGGGTTGGAGTCTGCGATTATCGTGGTGGTGCGTAATAAGATGTAGTGGCGGAATCTCTAGACAACGATGACGGATGCTAGAGCCAGTTTCTCGACATGTGAATATCGGAGTTCGGGTCCAGATAGACTCTTGCTTAGGTAATAAATCACATGTTCTTCACCGTTGGGGTCCTCTTGAACTAACACCATCGCAATAGTGGAAGTGGAGGCGGCCAAGTAAAGGATATAGTCCTTTGTATACTCCGGGGGGTGTAACAAAGGAGTGTGGGTCAAGGCGTGCTTGAGAGCATCGAATGACCGTTGGGAAATATCATCCCAGATAAAAGGGGTGTTTTTTTGTAGTAACCACATAAATCCTTTAGTTATCTCGGTGTAGTTGCAGATGAAACGACGAAGGAAGTTTACTTTGCCTTGCAATCTTTGGAGTTGGGTTAAATTGGTAGGTGGAGGTAAGGCTAGAATGGCCTTAATCTTTAAGGGATCTACCCTGATCCCATATTTGGAGACAATGAAACTGAGGAGTCGACCAGATTCGACAACAAAAATGCACTTGTGTGGGTTCAAGCGAATACGGTAGAACCAACATCGAAGAAAAATTTCCCGCAAGTGATCAATGTGATCGGATCGATTGGATGAATGGGCGGGTAAATCGTCGAGGTAAGGCTCTGCGATATGCTTGATATCATGGAAAGCATACGACATGGCCCGCTGGAAAGTAGCACCAACATTTTTTAGGCCAAATGGTAACTTGCGATAGGAAAAAGTTCTCCAAGGGCAGATAAAAGCCGTCTTATGTTGATCAGCAGGTAAGATTTCAATCTGGTTATACCCAGAAAATCCATCCATGAAAGAGAAGATTATGCTCCCTGCGCAATTATCAATGATTTGGTTGATAAAGGGCGTAGGGTAGTTGTCCTTGGGACAAGCTTTGTTGAGATCTCGATAGTCAACAAAAACACAGATGGTCCCTTGTTTTTTGGCAACCGAAACAAGGTTGGAGACCCATTCGGTCAAAGGGACGGGGTAGATAAAGCCAGATTTGAGAAGTTTTTCAACTTCTGCCTTTATAGCTGCGATTTTCTTGGGATGAACCGAGTGAAGTTTTTGTCAAACAGGTTTCGCGTCAGGGTAAGTCTTGATTTCGTGAACGACGACTGAAGGGTCAATCCTTGGCATTTCCTCGTAGGTCCATGCGAAGACACGCATAATTCTTTAAACAAGGCCGTGTAAGAGGCTACTTCCTCGAGTGTGCAATTATCACCAAGGTTAATGTTTTCCATGACACCTTCATTGATCGAAATGTCAATAACGATCGTAGTAGAGATGTTACCCATGTTCCCCTCAAAGAGAGTATCTTGTGTGAGGGTCGGAGATTGTGGAGCATTGGTAACATCGGGAGGGAAGACAGAGCGTATATCTTGATGAATTTCTTCCAAAGGCGGAAGAAAATAGGATCGATGATGGTTATCATCCCAAGCCAGGTCATCAATGCTAAACATTTCCATAATAGATTCATCAGAAGGAAAAATTTGGGAAATGTAATCAACGGCGGACGACAGGGAATCCAACCAAGAGGGCACCGAGTAGGAATCTCGTGCCAATAAATGTGAATTATCCGAAGAGGGAGAGGTAGATTGAATAGCTACGTATGCAGCTTCGGCTGGGCTAAGTGCCATAGTGTCACTGAGCACATCGAATTCCAGAGGACTAGTTACAATCCAAGGGTCAAATGATTCCAAGGATTGATAAGGCATAGTCGAGATCATATTGACGGCGGAAATATGATGCGCGGTAGGTGGAAGTGGTGTAGGGAAAGTACCCATGAGGCTAGAATCTTTCAATAATCCAACACCAACGCTTTCATACGTAACTGGGTGGTCTCTCGAAAAGGGAATGTTGTTGGTAGCAGGGATGCGAGTGTCGGGCGTACAGAAATCAAGTTGATCGATAGTGACAATTTTTCCTTGATGGGGGAATTGTACACATCGAAACACCGACGAGGCGAAGACAGTCATAGCATAGAACCAACTTCTTCCGAGTAATAGGTTGTAATCGAGGGGAGCATCGACCACCTCGACATCAACGGTAATAGTTTTTCCACCCAAATGAACGGCTAAGGATTGTAATAATCCGTGAGGATGAAAACCTTGTCCATCGAAAGCGCGTAACATCGTAGTGGATTTTTTAAGGGTAGGTGATTTTAAGCCTTTCGAACAAGCTAAGGACATGACACAGGTAGAGGCTCCCTCATCCAGGATAGTTCGGTGGATTTTTTGACTGTGAACAACAACATCGATTTGGAAAGCTAATTGGTGGGAGAGTTTCGGTTGATGATCATCCAAATTAAACGTGAGGTTTTTTGATGACTCGGGATCAAAAGTGCCAATAGCAGCTAAGAGTGTTCTACGTTGGCTGGGACAATGTTGTAGAACTTCCAAGGCGGACATAGAACACGGTGCTTGGGCCAAATCTTCTACAATGTTGTAGTTTTGGGCCGCCCGTGAATTAGGATTGAAGGTAGATTTCTGGATGGTGCTCTTAGGAGGGTGTAAGATGGAGTCAAATGAAGGTTTCTCAATCTGAAGTGGCCCAGATGGAGGACTAATAGACGGAGGATTAACGGAAGATGGTAACGGCTCCGGTGCAGAACCATTAGTAGTCTTCGGTTTATCAGGTTTAACTGGTGTGTCATACGTCGCAGAGAGAGTGGTCAGATTAACCCCATTGAACATGTAAATGTGGGCACTTATCGAGGCCTCATCATGGGGTGGGTTGGAACCGCCCCCAGCAGTGGGGGTTTGAGCAACCAAAGTTTGTTGCTGTGGAAAAGGCTGAGTAAGAAAAGCGGTTTGTGAATTTCCCTTGAAAACATTGGCCACTTCATCGCGATGTGGACAGTCTCAGGTGTAGTGATCATCACCACAAATGAGACATGGGAATTTCGGTTTTCGTTGTGGTTGTTTTCCGGCAGCAGGGGTTTGCGGTTGATTTTTTGGTTGTTCGTTGTTATTGTTTTTCTTTGGTTTGTTTCTCATTTTCTTCTTGCCCCCATGTTGTTGTGAAGGGGTTGATTGGACCGCATTCACCTCAGAGACCTGAGTTTGAGGGGGGGTAGAAGAGGGTGCAGTCGGGTTGAGAGAAGCTATCAAAGCGGGCCGCTGAATCGTTCCAGTCGACTGGGTAGTAGATTGGGTTTTGACGAAGCTAATAACTCCATCCGCGTGGGAAGCAGACGATGGTTTGGATGGATCATTAGTGGCATGGGTAGCATTCGGTATCAACTCATATAGAGTACCGGATTGTGAATAGACTAAGTCTAAGTACTGAGCTCGGGCAATGGCTTCTTCCTCGGTGACTACACCACCCATGGCAACGTCACGAGCAATCTGGGGTAGTAATGATTTAGTGAACCATTCTGCTAACAATTGGTCAAGAATGACCGCTTTGATTAGACTTCGTCGTCGTCTCCATTCATGAATATGATCGGAGATATGTACGGACGTTGTCTGACGAAGGGAGGTTAATAGTTCAGTACCCATCTCGTATCGAATGGGTAGTTGGAAGTGTGTAAGGAAGGACATGGCGAGAGAGTTGAAATCGTGAAAGGATGCACGTGGTAGTTCGATATACCATTTTTCCACGGAACCCGTAAGCATTCGTTGGAAAAGACGCAAACATATAGAATCGTCCATGAGGGAGTTGGATGAACACCACAAATGGAAAGTCATCATGTGGTTGTTTGGGTCTTCTCCGGACTTTCCGTCGAATTTTGGGATATCAGAAGGAAGTTTAGTTGGAATAGCTGGCCAAACCAGAGAATGATAAATAAGATCATTCGTTAACCGAGACAAGTCTGGAAGGTCCAGGGTAGCTAGAAAAGGTAGTTGTCGGTTAACCTGTGGGTAATGCTGGTGCGGCATGGGGACACCAGTAGGACCAATCACTGGGCTATGCGGATAATTATAACTAGTGGGCTCTCTTGTATGACGTTGGTGTTGACCAGGGTACCCCGGATTTGAGGTGTTTTGAGAAGCATGTGTGAGCGGAGGATAACCAGATGGGTTTTGCGGATTATAGGTTGGGTTTGGCATTTGTCCATAAGGGGTTTGTTGCGAAATCTGAGAATTGTGTCCTGCCGAGAATTGTGGTTTTCCTGGGAAAGGGACGTTCCACGGATTGGGTGTGGCAGACACATTTTGTCCATATGGTTGATGGTAGACTCTGGATTGAGGCTGCCCCCCGAATTAAATTTGTCCTCCGGTGGGAGGATGCCCCCCAACTTGAGGGAGAGTTCCCGGAATTTGAGAACCAGACGTAAATGACTGACCGGTGCCGCCGAGTGGATTAGGACCACCAAGACTGGTCCCTCCGGGTTTTTGGATAGGTATGGAACTTCTCGGCATTACTTGGGTAGTAGTGGTTTGGGTAGTAGTGGTAGTGGGAGTATTCAGTGCTCTTCACCCAAAAGGAAGTGTAGGTCTTGGTGTTATAGGTGTGCCAATCGCAGCTTGGTTGACAACTGCATTACCGACAGGACTAGTTGGAATGTGAGGGACCATTGTAGAATGGGCCGTCTGGAGGGGAAGAGTAGACCTTGGGCCAATGGACGGTATGTTCGGACCAACGGGTGGTGTGGCCATAAAGGTGGTGGTACCGGTAAAATGGTTTATGGGTACGGTGTAGGAAATGGGTGCGTCAGTGCCCATCCCTGTTCCATAAAGATCTCGCACCATGTGTGGCGGACTTCGAACAATGTCCGCGGTCCAAAAAGGGTCATTGGCTAAAGGGTTTTGATGAGACCCAGTCGATATGTCAGAAGGATTGACGACGAAAAATTCACCAGCGGAATTGAGTTGGAGGACACGTTGTTCATATCCCTCCGAAATGCGAGAAGCTTCCGGAGACTCTGAAACAATCCGAAAATTCTCTAGAGGAGTGGGAACTTCTTCCTGGGAAGTTGTAGTGTCTTGAACCTCGCTCTGTTGAGGAGATTCCTCCATAGAATGAGGGGGTAAACGGATGTTTCCTTCCATATTTTCTCGAGGAAGTCCCTGTAGCCTCCGCGAACGGCGTGGAGGTTCGATGTTGGTGAAAAAGAGTCGACGAAAAAAATCTATGGCCAACTACCGAGAAGAAACAACATGCACTAATAGAATCTAAGAATCAAAACCAAGCAAACATGACCTTCTCTCGATGACCGTACTAGTTGGTGATGAAATCCAACATCGCGTGATCAAGTCCAGAAGGGGCGGGGATAGGGTGGAATAGTTACAATGGCGACCTGCTTAACGGACTTACGACTTGGTGCAAGCTTCCATGCAGTAATTGTGGATTTACCCTCCAATGAGCCCGAGTGAGTTTGACCAATGTCTGCTCCAGGCATAGTGAGACTTCCCTTCACCGTCACCTTGTGTAAGACCCTAAATATTATGGCCACTAAGGTTACCAATTCGTAGTCAGCCCCTGGGCAGGAACAGTTGACAATCCGATCCAAACGTACGGGCAGGGTATTGAGCCCGAAATCAACTAAAAGGCTTCCACGCAGTAATTGTGGATTTACCTTTAAGTGATCCCCATAATACGATTTGAACACCACAATCAGCTAAACCATAGAGGGTATTCCCCGTAGCTCACCCGAATG
>JZKD02S0268415.1:125349-141450 GCA_000966675.3 Picea glauca | reverse complement strand
CTTTTCACTAACAAGCACAAATAAGGAATGTCCTCAAACAAATTTTCTTCAATCAAATCCTGATGTGATGCTAAAACTTTTGAGATACCTTCTAATATGCACAATCAATCATGAATATTCTTTTTATTGTTTGTATATGAATAATGATTAATTCAAAGCAATGCTCATCTTGCTAATTATCTTCTTGGATGAATGAAAATCAGACCAACACAAGCAAGAATCATACAAACAATACACCCTCTCGTCGTGATCAAAACAAGAAGCGAAAGAAAAGAAACAATCAAAGAGAAATCAAACTTCACACCAAAAGAAATGTCAAAGAACAATGATCTTGACCAAAACCAAATGAAAATATCTGTAGGCCTTTGATGACCTTCACCAGAGTTTTTGCTCAGTCGAAAAAGAGAGAAAGACAATGTATGGGTTTCAGACTCCAAATGACAGAAAAACTCAACAACAATAGTGAAGAAGGCTACAAAATCCAAACAACAAGATGTTTGTTCTTCAAAGAAGACAGATGTCAAGGCTGGAGAGGAAGAAGGATTGACTCACAAGGTGACCCAGCAAGAGAAACACAGAGGTAAAACCCTGAAAAAACAATTCTGGAAGGTTTATTGGCCAAAGGAGGGCTGACACTCTGTTGTCAAGGACAAGGAGCATTATAGCGCTCTGTGTAAGGCACTCAGGGAGCGCTAGTGATCTGTTAGCACAGGGACAGGGGCGCCAGGTTCAAAAATCTCTTAAAAGTGTCAAAAAACCAAAAAATGCAGTTCAATTTCGACAATTAGGCTGAGTGTGATGGGGTAGAGAGCCAATCAGCTCATGAAACCAATCAAAAGAGGAGTGAACTAGGTATGAAATTATCAAGGGGTAAAACAAGGTCTATGAGGAGAAATCAAAACAAGAAGTTTCGATTTGAGGACTCCCCAGTATGGTCGCCAGTTTCTATTGTAGGAAAATCTCCCTGCGGACAGGTAGATTGCCTCAAAGAGCTAGACCTTAACTCTAAGACAGAAAGTGCTTAACGTGGACACTGACTTCCTTTCAAATACATACAAACTAACACATGAGAAGGAAGGAGAACGACAATACCTTTTTATCGATGTTTGTCCCTGCACGCTCCAAATCGAGCTCCAAACTCTCGCTCCTCGCTGAGTCCTGTAGACAAACAAAGTACGACCACTTCCTACTCTATTGATGTTAGCTTGAAAACAGATCTATCTATCGATGATAAGTTCATGTAATATCAGACACAAACTAGAAATAAACAGGCCAAGCGTGTCATATTAATGAGAATAACAACAACAGTACTTACAATCGTAGATGCGAATGCGACAGCTTCGTCAAGTCCTGTTCATCTAACCCTTGCTCGAAAGATCCACAACCTGGATGATAGCAGCTTCACTGATCACTTCTCCTTTGACTGACTGTGTGTTTCCTATGAGATCATAGGTTTCATGCTAGCAATTCTTCCTCCTTTTCACCACCATAAATCTTTCTTATATAGGTTAAGAGGAGCTTAACCTCTTGAGTTATCTTTAGAACAAGTTGAGGAATTCCCTCCTTAGATAAGGGATATTCTGATGAAACCAATAATTCAAATGCAACTGCCTTCTAAACTTGAGAGATACTCCCCTTATTCTCTTCAACGGGCCAACTAATGCCTCGGATTAGAGAGCGCTCCCTTAAAAGGGGCATCAGAGCGCTATAGCGCTCCCTAGGAAGCTTGAGGGGGGCGCCAGCACTCCAAAGATGGATAGCGCTCCTTTAGAGGGGCGGGCAAGCATTATAACGCTCCTTGAGACCTTATAGGGGAGCGCCAATTCTCCTAAGGATGATTTAGGGGAGCGCTCACCCTCAAAACCTTTTGTTTAATAACTCTTCTCAGGTGATAAAAGTTCCTTAACTTCAGTCAATCATTTCCCTCCTTCAAATCAAGTGTATGAGATGTCTTAGGTGCCTCCTTAGTGTCGTCATTATGGCAGTATGCTTGAACGACATTTGCAACACTTTTGAACAACTTGTGTCACTTTCAAAAGTTGTAAGGAACATGCGACACTTACGACACTTGTCGAAGTGAGCAATATTGAGGTGTAACACTACTAAACACACCAAGGAAGCACAACAAGTTGTGATTTATTCATAGAACAAAAATCCCTCTTTTATTCCTAACCCTCAACCCACCAATCCTTCCCCTCATGCCACTCTTCTCAAGATCCATAAATAAACTCGGGTAGAAATGGCTAAATGCCAACTCAAGGGCCTTTGTTATAATTGTGATGATAAATATTTTATGGGGCACAAGTGCAAAAAATAAAATATTTTTATGGTTGTTTCTGAGGATGTTTCTGAAAAGGATGATGTTGTTTCCCCCATTGAAGATATACCCCAATAATATAATCCTACTCCACCCTCTGACCCTACATAATTTGAACCACTGATTATGTTGAATGCCCTCACTGGATTCTCTGCTCCTCAAACCCTCAAGTTAATTGGATACATTCAACATAGTGGCAACACCCATAATTTTATTGATCGTTACATTTCCTAAGAAAAGAAGTGTTATATCCGTGCAATCAACAATTTTTAGGTCATGATTTCCCTTGGTGGTTCCATGAAATGTGGGGAGAATTGTGAAAATGTGTGCCTACAAGTTGGTCAATACCATTTGAAAATATCATACGTTTTCTATAGATATGGGCGGTTGTGACATTGTGCTCGGTGTTGAATGGTTACATACTCTCATCCTCATTACCATGGATTTTATTGACCCCACCTTGCAATTCCAACAAAAGGGACAACAATATAAGTTCCAAAGCATCACAACATGCTTACCAAATATCATCAACTCCCATCGAATGGAAAAGATATTCATAAAAGGTCATTCTAGAATTATTTTCCAACTCCATTCTATTCAAGTTGTCGAGACACCCTCTATGAATCCTGACCTCCAATATATACTCTCTTGACTCTAAGATATTTTTAACACCCCCCATGGACTCCCCCCTTCCCGCGTCATCCATGTCATTCCATTCCTCTAGTACCAGAAAATCTTCCTCCCAATGTTCATCCTTACCATCATCCCTTTTCCCATAAAAATGAAATTGATAAAATTGTTCAAGAATTGCTAGAAGAAGGTGTTATTTGTCCTAGTACTGGCCCCTATTCTTCTCCACTAGTCACAGTACTCAAGAAATAAGTCACTTGGAAAATGTGTCCTAATTTGTTTGCCCTCAAAAAAATCACAATTAAGGAAAAATTTCCCATTCTTGTCATTGATGACCTTGTGGATGAATTGAGTGGTGCTCAATACTTTACCAAAATTGATCTATGTTCTGGCTACCACTAGATACAGATGAAGGAATAAGACATTCCCAAGGTTGCGTTTAGAACTCATGACGATCACTATGAGTTCTTGTCCATGCCCTTTGGCCTATGTAATGCTCCGTCCACCTTCCAAAGTCTCATGAATCATGTGTTCCATCCCTTCCTCCATCATTTTGTCTTAATTTTCTTTGATGATATTCTCATCTATAACAAAGATTGGGAATCCCATATCGCCCATGTGGATCAAGTTCTCCATCTACTATCTAAGCACCAAAATTTTCTCAAACAACCTAAATGTCCTTTTGAAGCCTCTGAAGTTGAGTACCTGGGTCATATTTTCATCAAGGATAGTGTATTAGTGGATCCGAAGAAAATTGAATATATGAAGAATTTCCTCGCCCTAAAACTCTTAAAATATTATGTGGTTTCTTGGGTTTTAACAGGATATTATCACAAGTTTGTTCATAATTATGGAAAAATTGTCACTCCTCTCACTACTCTCCTTTAAAATAATACATTCAGTTGGATGCCTGAAGCTAATCACTCCTTCCACGCCTTGAAATAGGATATGTGCATGACTCATGACCTTGCACTACAAGGATTCACCAAGAGTTTTTTCCTGGGATGTGATGCATCAAGGAAAGGAATTGGGGTAGTCCTCATGCAATATGGACAACCTTTGGATTTCACTAGCAAACAAATTTCGGAGAAACATTTCATCCAATCAATCTATGAAAATGAAATGTTGGCTATTTTGCATGCAGTGGATCTCTGGTGTCCTTATCTATCGGGAAAACATTTCCAAATTAAAATTGACCATTGTATCCTCAATTATTGTTTGGAACAAATAATCTCCTCTCGAAAGAAGAAAAAATGGTTGACCAAGTTGTTTGGGTATGATTATGAGATCATTTACAAGAATGGAAAAGAAAATGTGGTTTTTGGTACTCTTTCAATGAAATATGAAGATTAAGGGTCCCTATTTTCCCTCTCTTTCATTATAGCCGATTGTCTTCAAGAAATTCACCAGGAAGGGTTGTAAGATCCCAAACTTTCTATCTTGATCCAATAATTGCAACATGATCCTCAATCTTCTCCAGGGTACTCTTGGCACAATGATGAGCTTCAGTATAAAGGTCACATGTACTTAAGCAAGAATTTGAACCTTAAATCCACTATGCTCTTTGAGCTTCACTCTTATCCCAAAGTTGATCTGGATTTAGGAGAGGAATGAACTGATTAACAGATTGAATACAATAAACACAAAGATATGAAGAATAACACATATATCTAGTGAACAATCTTCTATTGAATAAATGAAATAGGATGAAACTGCAAAACTACAGAACTGAAACAACTTGCTCGAATGGTGGTAGCTATCTCTGATAAGAGATGTGGTTGCTACGCACATCCGTTTGATCAGAATGATTACAATGAGGCTCCAAAGGCCTTTTTAATATTACTCATGAATTCCAAAACCATAGACATCCAAAAAACTAACCCTAGGAGGTGAAACACCAAAAGTCATGTGGGCCACGATGGGTAAGTTGGTACCTCAACTTCCCGGGGTCATAAATTTTTCATACAACCTTTGTTTTAGGCGCGTGATATCCCGTTGGAAAGGTATCTTTGAGAGCTACACATTACACCATCAAACTCTAACTCAGACTACATTTTGACAGTGGTAAGCCGAAAAAAACAATGTTTAGGGCCCCAAAACAGCCCTGGAAGTACATAAAGATGTGCTGACATGAAAACATGTGAAAGAAGATGGTTGGATTAGGTGGGAGACCACCAATTTCCTCCTAGAATATGTGTAGGGATTTAGACAACCCCAAAAGTGTAGAACTCACAATTAAAAATAAGTACAAAAGAACGTGTTGAACTAAAAATTGTCAAGAGGAGCTAGTTGGAATAGGTGGGTGGCTACCAATATCCACCTGGATTAGTCCTCCCCCTTAGGAAGAAATTGTATCCATTGCGTTGATTTCCCCTATAGGGTGAGGAAAATTCTTCTGAATTTGTGTCCAGGTGAGCTACTTGCCTTGGTGTAGAAGCTTCCCTACCTTAACAACCTGATAAAGCTGTATACTCTGTTGGCGAGTGCCCTTGACCTATATGTCCACTATCTGATCAGTGGATGCTTGTTCCATGCAGTAAGGGTTGATATATGTTGGTGTCATCTATTATGTGATCTCTGAGGTGTCCAATAATGGTGGAAAATATGGCCGAAGGAGGTCCACATTGAACACTGGGTGCAAGCCAAGGAAGGGTTGAGTGTTGAGCTCAAAATAATTGCTACCCACAACCTTGGTGATAGTGTAAGGCCCATAGAGAAGTGGTTGGAGATTTTGATGGGGCCCTGTAAGTCGCTCTTTCTGCAAATGTAACCAGACCTTGTCTCCCACCTGAAACTAGTGTGGAACCTTGTCTTTATCATGGCATTGCTTGTACTTAGCATTGGCTTTATACAAAATATCATGAACCTATTGACGGATGTGTTGAATCCACTCAATGAATATGGTGGATTTTTTTGTCTCATACTGAACATGGGAAGAGTCTATCTATTTGGTTGCAAGAGGTAGTGAAACATTGATAGGACCCAAGGGTTGGAATCCCAGCCCCACCTGAAATGGGATATGGTTGGTGGAGATATGGAGAGCCTTGTTGTAACTATGATGAACATATGGGAGAATCTCATGCCATGTACTCATATTCTTAAAGTTGTACATGCACAGGATGCGCAAAATCATCCGATTGACGAACTTTGTTTGGTATGTGGCATCCCAAATGGACCCATACTCGTTCGAAGAAGATCTTGGCAGTATCTGCAATTGTGATGTTCTTCTTACAGGCTATGAGGATGGCCATCTTTGAAAACCGATCAACTACCACAAATACAAAATCATTTCCTTGGTTGGTGGATGGAAGTCTAGACATGTAATCAATCGATATGGATTCCCAAGGATTCTCGAGAGTAGGAAGATGGGTGTATAAGCCTTGCTTATCGATGGTTGGCTTGGAAATGGCACATGCAGTGCAAGATGTGATATACTTGTTGACGTCATGTAGAAGTTTTGGCCAATAAAAATTATTCTGTAGAATGACCACAATTTTCTCCATGCCAAAATGTCTTGCCATCCGAATGTAGTGGGCTTCCCAAATCAGCTTTGCACACTCGCTTGCAGGAACATAGAGATGGACCAAATGGCATAACAGTCCGTACTGAATGTGAAGATTGGTGACATTCATGCATGTACCCAAGAGCTTATAGGTGGTGGAAAAGTATGGATCTTGGTGATAAAGTTGGGCCACTTAGATGCCTCATGTCCACAATAATGGAGCACAGTGGTGAGTGTAACCACAGGAGGTCGACTGAGGCAGTCAATGACACTATTTGTGCTCCTTGTCTTATACTTGATGTTGAGATGGAATTGTTGCAGGTAGGTGGACCACTTCTGATAGCTTTTGATCCTTGTGTCTGTATGAACTGCAGAGGCTTTTGATCAGTGTGGATGATCATCTCCTTTCCCATAATTTAATGTTTCCATTGATGACAGGCTTGTACAATGGAATACATTTCCTTATCATAGGTGGGGTACTTTAGGAAATAATCTGAGAGTGTATCACTATGATATGCCACTGGATGACCATGTTGAGTGAGAACTATGCATGCAACATAGTTAGATGCATCAGTCTCAATCTCAAATGGTTTTTGCAGATTGAGAAAGGAGAGTACCGGAGTTGAGCACACGCGATCCTTCAGATCATCAAATGATCGTTATTGTTCCTTACGCCATGAAAAATTTTACTTGCCACTGCCTTTGTTCACTTTCCTGAGGGCCCATGCAATATGGGAGAATCCCAACACGAACCATCAGTAGAAGTTGGAAGTCCCAAGAAGCTCTGAAGCTCGGTTAGTGTGGTTGGGGATGGCTAGTCACAGATGACCAAGATCTTAGCTAGATCAACATGTACCCCATGCTCATCAATAATGTAGCCCAATTATTGGACCTTGTTAATTCCAAAGGAGCATTTTTCCAAGTTGGAATATAGATTTTGCTATCGTAGAGTGCTCAAAACTTATTGAATATCCCGCATGTGCTCCTCCCAGGTTTTGTTGAAGATGAGGATTTCATACAAATATACTACCACAAAAGATTTGGTGAAGGGTCTCAATACATCATCCATCAACCTCATGAAATTGGCTGGTGCATTTGTTAATCCAAAGGGCATGACTAGCCATTCGAAGAGACCTTCTTTAGATTTGAAAGTTGTCTTCCATACATTAGTTGGTTCAATGGGAACCTGGTGCTAGCTAGAATTTAAGTGAATCTTGATGAAGAAATTTTCCCCCTTGAGTTGGTCAAGAAGGTCATCAATTCTAGGAATTGTGTACCGGTTCCTGACTGTGATTTTGTTTAATGCTTTGTAATCAATGCAGAGTCACGAGGTCCCATCCTTCTTCTGCACCAGTACAATCGGGCTTTCGCTTGATGTGCCCCTTTTGAAGAAGCTCTTGGATCTGACACTTGATTTCATCATTTTCCATCAACGAGCGACGCTAGACAGGTCCATTAGGTAGTGGTGCACCGATCAATTGGATGCTTGACTTGGCAGTGCATTGGTACCCTGGTGGGTGAGAAGAATATGTATCTATACACTTCCACGATCCCATCCACTTGCTTCTACTGCAAAGAGAGGATTTATGTAAAGGCCACAGATGTGGTGTCGACCTTCTTCTTACTGTGAGAACGAATCACAATGAAGATGAACTTCCCGGTCTATGAAATGACCTGTTGGCCCTCGACCAAGTTTTGAGGAAACCTTGGTCAATTTTGGACCACTTTTGGACTTTGATAGGCTGGTCGAAGATGGAGCACCCAGGAAGAGCCGAGATCGTGGATCTCACCGATTTTGTAGCCTATGTGGACCTTGAAAGGGGTTCCTTAGGGTTTTTGTAATGGGTTATGGGATGTCGACCCATGGGTTTACCCATGATTAGACCTTATTGTAAGGGATTGTAAATTTATAAATAAGTAAGAATGTATGGTAAAAGAGGGGATAAAAGGGATAGTGGGAAGTGGCTAAGTGCGAGTAGTTCTGAGTTGCTTTGTGCAATCAAATGTGTATGTAAGGCTCTGTGCTCAATAGAGAAGTTGGCTCGGTGCCTTGACCTAGTTTTAGGAAGGAGGATCTAGTGCTCAGTGCACAGATCTCTTGTCTGGTGCAAAGCTTGGCTCTGTGGCTTAGTGCACAGGAGCAACTGAATGTAAGAGACTGAAGAATAATAAATAAGAGAAAACAATTGGTGGATGTATCCCCACACTAGGGTGAACCACGTATATCTTGTGTCTTTAGTTTTCTTTGTGTTGTGTTGTTTATGTTATGAATATGCTCGGTGATTTGCTTATGATGAATGATATATAGATCTGTTGATGATTAGTGCTTTACTTAAATATGAATGAATGTTAGATCTAACTCAGTGTTGTGTGCTAAGTTCTTAATATTTATTGTTACTGTGTCGATCTATCTTTTGGTATGTTCTGTGATGTTAATAAAGCTAATGAACTAATGAAAGTCTCCTTCTGAGTGTTGCTAGAATACTTTGTGAAGTGTTATTATCATAGATCTGTGTCCCATCTTGGTTACAGACACCTAAGTCCTATAACCCACCCTGCTTTTACCTCAGGTGAGACTTCACCTTCTTTAAAGGTGTTTCCGAAAGGGCCAGTAGTTAGGGTTTTGTTGGTGCATTTTTGTAGCATTGAACCCTGGGTCTGCCCCTATTCCAACAAATGGTTCCGTTGTTGGGACTTGAAACTATGATTGTTGGGAACTAAAGTAAATAAAATAGAAGCTTTGTTCGTAGATCTGTTGTTGTAGTGTGCATTACATTACTTGACTTGCGAAGCTCTATGATAAGAAAGAACTCTTATCTGAAGAAAATAGGTAAGCTCTTAAAAGAGGTAAAGCTTTGTGCTTTGATAAGAGTAAGATAAGTGAAAATTTTTGTTCCAAAAACATGAATTTAAGTATGTTTAATAGGTTTTTTCCTAGTTTGAAAGCTAGGGCACAGTTGGAAGAAATAATTGATCTAAGTAGAGCTAATAGAAATGAAGAAAAACATGTTATTCCTATGCATAGAAAGAATTTTTGGACTAATAAGTGGATGTGGGATTCTAGAAAGAATTTTTTCATATTGCAGGTCCAACACTGTGATCCTAGTTTGTAGTACATAAGAGGGTGGGGAACATATACACGAAAAAGAGGATTGACATTGTGTTATAACTACAGAAGACTAGAACATATTTCTAAGGAATTCCCTGGGACAGGTCCTATTTGTCTTTGTTGTAAAAATTTTGGCCATGAGGTTGAGGATTGTCCAAGGATGATTCCTAAAGCTAAAAGAATGAAAATGAGACAAGGAAACTGTGAAGGAAGTCAAGAGACGAAGAGCATGTTAGAGAATCATAAAGAGAAAGAATTAGAGAAATATCAGACTATGTTATCACAGTTGAAAGAAACAATGAATGATCACAAAGATGTCATCTTACCAGAGATCCTGAAAGTAAAACAATGCATAAGTACATGAATAGGCGACTTCGACATAGACTGTGTCTTAGATGAGGAAACACAAATGAATATTATGACAGAAAACACTGGGGAAAGCCTATTGTGGTACATTCACTAGCAAGGATAGGCTTGTTCAAGGGAAAGATGATAACTCTATGTGAAAGAGTTACTAATGTACCTGTTATTATTCATGGAACATAGATTGAAGAGCAATTTGAAGTCATTAAGTTTGTTGAGAACAACTCCCCTTTCCCACTTTTAATAGGTAAGACTTGGATTGAGAAAGATCAGATCAGACGAAAAGAAGAGGAAGAAGCTACAGATAGCAGATGGAGGACTTCACAGACTGGAACCTCGCAGGAGGCAAGCTCGCAAGATTTGAACTTCGCTAGAACAATAGGACCGCGCAGAATGGGACTTCGCCCTGGCGAAGCTATATGACCATTGGAGGTGCCCCGAGCATTAGAACGACACTCTAGAATGGATAAGAAACAAATTTATGGGAGGATGGACCTGTTTTGGGACATTGAGACTGCGCCATAACGAACAAATTCGCATTGATGAAAGCATTCTTGCCCATTGGAAGAATCTGTTACGAGGCCCCACTTATTTAACCCATCAGATGCTACACCAGGACCACTTTTTTCTACTCGTGATTAACCGAGATAACATAGAATTGTTTGTGTGTCAAGCCCTGTTATCAGAAAATAGACGTTGTTATCCATTTTTCTACCCCGCTTATCCATTCTCCTACCCCAACCTGTCTATTTAATAGTGAGAATGTCGGGCGAACCTATTGAATTAGAGAAGTCTATTGAGGAGATCTTTAGGAAGATGATGGTTGATAAACTGTTATCTGAAGGAGTATAGGCATCGTCGACTAGGGGACTACAGGCTTCCCCTTCAACGAGATGTTGTTTTGTCCATGTTAACCCCGCGACTGAGTAGCGAAGTAAGCATCACGGTGATCTGACTAATGTGAAGCATATCCTGTCGATATTACCAGAGTACATTCCATTGTTGGCTAGCGCGGTTAACCGTGATAGAATCAAACGAGACTATGAGTACACTTTGATCACTGCGTACATCCCGAAAGGAATACATGTAGTTATGATTCATTTAGGACAGATCCCACTACTGAAGAGCGACAACTTCAATCTCTGAGATAAAAAAAAAATTATGCTATGCTCGCACCCCATGTTACACATCAAAATCACTCATTGCTATGATGGCTAGTGTCGTCGTTACAAATATCACAAGTGTTTCATATTGGTCACAAGTGTCACAAACATTATCTTTTCTATGTTGTCTCTCTATTAACATTGTAAAGACACTTAAGACACCTCAAAGACTAGTCTTGAAGAAGAGAAATCAATTGACAAGGAGTACAAACCTTTTTCCACTGAAAAAGACACTCAAAATTCAAATTTGGAAGGGAGTGCTCCCCTAAATACTGTCAGGGAGAACTGGCGCTCTGTACCCTCTTCCAGGGGAGCGTTCCAACTCTCTGTGTCCCTTTTGAGGGAGCGCTGGCCTTTTTTGGGTGAAATTTGGTTTGTTGGAGGAAATTAGGGAAGAATCCACTCAATATATGAAGGTGGTTGGATTCGAATCTGAGGTCAAGGCATGATCTTAGGGGAGAACCACAACTGAAGGAGAGGAATCCTCAACTTATCCCAAATATCTCTCAAGTGGTTAGGTCTCTCCAAGCCTATATAAGGAGGCCTCTTCATGGTGAAAGCAAGGATGGAGATTGATAATTACACCAAACTTATGATCCCATAAGTGAGATTCCATTGAAGCATAATCAGTGTAGATTACTTGAGAAAAGGGGTTGGACAAGGAGAGTTGGAATAAGTTGTTGCACCTTCATCAGAGGATTGTAAGTATTCTTCATTTGTTCTCATTAATATACATACATGCTTGGCCTATTTCTTTCAAGTTTATGTTTGTTCCACATGAAATTGTCTTCAATAGATAGATCTGTATTTGAGCTAATCTCGGTAGAATAGGAAGTTTGTTGTATGTTTGTTTGTTCTACAGGACCTATCGAGAAGCTTAGGATCGAAGCTCAACTTGGACTTTGCGAGGACAAACACCGTTAACAAGGTATACATTTTTCTTCTTCCTCTTCGTATATTAACTTAATTAAGATCTAAAAGGATGTCAGTGACCAATGTTAGCACCCTTTTTGTATTGGTTTTAGGGGTCTAGATACCAAGAGGGAATCTGCTTGTCCACAGGAGGATTCACCTGTAACAAAAATTGGCGACTTCACTGGGGATTTTTTAAGTGTGGGCGATTTCAAGATTTTACAGTAGGCTAAAGACATGACACAAGTAGAGGCTCCCTCATCCAAGATAGTTCGATGGATTTGTTGATTATGAACAACAACATCAACTTGGAAATAAAGTTGATGAGAGAGTCAAGGCGAGAAATTATACAGGTTAAACATGATAGTGTTGGATGACTCAGGATCAAAAGTGCCAATGGTGGCCAAGAGCATTCTACGTTGATTGGGGCAGTTCTATAGAACTTCTAACGTAGGCATACCACATGGTGCTTGTGCTAGATCTTCAACAATGTTGTAGTTCTGGGAAACACATGAACTAGGATTAAAGGTAGATTTATGGATAGTGCTCTTAGGAGGGTGTAAGATAGATTTGAGCGTAGGTTTATCGATCTGAAGTGGTCCAGACGGAGGACTAACTGATAGAGGACTAACGAAGGATGGTGATGGATCCGGTAAAGTACCGTTAGTGACTTTTCCTTTGTCAGGTTTAACTGGAGTGTCGTAAGTCGTAAAGTGAGTGGTTAAATCAATCCCATTGAAGAGATATATATGGGCACTTGTTGAGGCTTCATCATGAGAAGGGTGGCTGGAACTTCCCCCTGGAGAGGGGGTTTGAGAAACCATAGATTGTTGTTGTGGAAAAGGTTGAGTAATCACGGTGGGTTTGGAATTCCATTTAAAAATTGTGGCCACTTCATCGCAATGTGGAAAGTCTCGAGTGTAGTGATCATCACCACAAATAAGAAATGGGAATTTTGACTTCCGTTGTAGTTTCTTTTTGCTAGTAGGTGGTGGGTTTTGAGCTTTAGGTTGTTCATTATTGTTCTTTTTGGTTTTGTTCTTTGTATTCTTCTTACCCCCATATTGTTGTGACGAGGCAGATTGCACTACATTCACCTCAGCGATTTGAGTTGGAGGGGAGGTAGGGGAAGTTGTGGTCAAAATGGAGGTGGATGCCAGAGCAGATCGATTAGCTGTTCCAGTTGAATGGGATGAAGATTGTGTTTTGACAAAGCCACTAACTCCATCTACATGTGATGAAGATGAATGTTTGGATGGATTAGTAGTGGCATGTGTAGCATTTGGGATTAACTCGTACATAGTACCAGACTGTGAGTAAACCAGATCTAAGTATTGTGCCCTGGAAATGGCTTCCTCTTCTATGACTATACCACCCATGGCGACATCACGAGCGATTGGGGGTAATAGTGATTTAGTGAACCATTCCGCCAATAATTGGTCAGGAATGACTGCTTTGATCAACCTTCTCCTTCGTCTCCACTCATGAATATGATCGAAGATATGCACAGAGTTTGTCTGACGAAGGGAGGTCAAGATTTCAATACCCGTCTCATATCGAATGGGTAGTTGAAAGTGTGTGAGGAAGGACATGGCAAGGGAATTGAAATCTTGAAAGGAACCACGTGGTAATTCAATATACCACTTGGTTGTTGAACCCATAAGTGTATGCTGGAAAAGACGCAAATGGATAGAGTCATCCATTAAGGAGTTCGATGAACACCATAAATGGAAAGTCATCACATGGTTATTTGGGTCTTCTTCAGGTTTTCCGACAAATTTTGGAATATCAGAAGGTAGTTTAGCTGAAATCACTGGCCAGAAAGGATAATGACATATAGGATCATTGGTCAACCGAGACAAGTCTATGAGATACAGAGTAGCGAGGAACGATAGTTGTCGGTTAACCTGAGGGTGATACTGGTGTGGCATAGGTACACAAGTAGGACCATAAACTGGGTTAGGTGGGTAATTGTAACCAGTAGGTCCTCCTGCATATGGTTGTTGTTGACCAGAGTAAACATGATTCGAGGAGGGTTGAGAAACATGTGCAAGCAAAGGATAACCTGATGGGTTTTGGGGATTATAATTTGGTTGATGGGTTTGTCCATAAAGTGGATAGACATTTTTTCCATAAGGAGGATAAGGTTGTTGTTGTCCTTGAGGATGTTTCCCCCTAGAGAATAGTGGATTTCCTACGAAAGGGATGTTCCATGGATTGGGTGTTGTAGATGCATTATGTCCAAAAGGTTGATGATGAGATCCAGTTTGAGGTTTCCCCCTAGCATGAGGTTGTCCTCCAAATGGAGGTTTCCCTCCAAAAAGAGGTTGCTCCCCAAAAGGAAGTTGCCCTCCGAAAGGAGGTTTCCCCCCAGCATGAGGTTGAGTCCTTGGAATTTGGAAACCAGACATAAATGACTGACCGGTGCCGCTTAATGGATTATATCCACTAAGACCGGTCCCTCCAGGTTGTTGTGTAGGTATAGAACTTTCGGGTATAACTTGGGTAGTGTTGACTGTTGATTAAGGTTGGTTGTCATTGATGTCAACCCTTGAAGAAAGCCCCATAGCACAAAGGTTTGGGTAATGGACCCAATATTGTTTGATGTAAATATGACTCATTATTGTCTTGTCATGGTTGATAAGAAGTAAATATGGATGAACTCCAAAGTGGTCCCCTTATGGTGAAATCCCTCACAAGAAGAAGCTTTGAGGAGTAAGAAAACCCATGATTAATTGTGGAATAATGAGATGAAGGACAATAATTTTTTTAGGTAAACTATCCTAGATGGATATTTCTTATCATCCCATTTCCAGTGGTATGTGGAACGTCACATCACTCCTCACAGTTAGAGAGTTATGGCCATGAGAAGTTGGAGACCCCAGGTTTGGGTAATGGACCCAAGTTTGTTTGATGGATAACAATATGAGTTATGATATATTTTTTGATAATACTATTCTATATGGATAGTACATGTCATTCCATTTCTTGTGGTATGTGGAACGTCACATAACTCCTCACGGTTTGAGAGTTATGGCCTTACGAAGTTTGAGGACCCTCATATGTCATCTAGAAGCCCCAAAAGGTCAAAGTAGTCAAAGTGGTTTAAGCTATTTTAAAAGGTAAATAATAAACTAAAGTGATAAGTGTATTACAATTCAAAGTGAATACAAAATAAATTATTTCAATAATAAATTTAATGGAAAAATTAGAAGTGGGTTAACCCTAAAATAAGGAAAGTGGGCCAAGTGACCTAGAATATGTTTTTAAGGAAGCTACTTGGAGAGTATAAATAAGAGGAAAGACTCTCTCATTTTAATTAAAATTGAGCATATTGAATATATATAGGTGTTTTAGGTAACCAAGGATATCCAAGCTGAATTTTTGAGGGAAGGTGAAGAAAAGAAGGCTGAAATGTAAGGAAGGATAAATTCTTTTGATGGTGCTTTCTAAGGTATGTTATTTACAGGTCATCTCACCATTTTCACTATAACATTTTTTCTATAATGATTCATACCGTGAAATTTCTATTCCATTGAGAAAACATATCCAATTATCTATGGTAAAAAAATCATCTTGTGGATCATTGTATGTTTGGAGTTACACTCTGTGGAAAATAGTGTTTGTGGTTAGTCCTGAAACAGGTCAAAAACAGGTGTTTCAGGTAAAAATGTCATAACTTCTTCATAACATATCCAAATTAAGTGAAACCAATTTTTTTGGTTAGTTTATAGTCTTTATTATGTTTTTTAACAGTTTCAGATCAATTCAACAAATATTTCATGCATGTAATGCTCTACAAGGTCGCTCTCTAGAATAAGCCATAATTCAACAAGGTATGCCATTTTTTCTATAAATCCTTTTTTGAGAGGTTCCAAGTAGTGAAACCTGGATGAATTTCATAAAAAACATTAAAAAAAATTTGTATTAGTTTCAGATCTTTATGCATTACAGGTACAAAGTTATGATTACTTCAAGTTAAGGTTGTTAACTAATCCAGAACTAGGCATGTGAGACTAAAGAAAAGTTTGATGAAAATGCTAGTCTCTTGTTGTTGAAGTTAAGGAAGGTTTGCAGGAATGTGATCATATACACCAGGTCTATT
>JZKD02S0268415.1:82378-113362 GCA_000966675.3 Picea glauca | reverse complement strand
CGCTTATTATATAGCCATGTGTATGGAATGTCAAAGATTAAAGGATAAGCATAGACATATAGCAATTTTTCTATAGCCATTACCAATTCTAGCATGGAAATGGGAAGTGGTAACTATTGATTTTATCACTAAGTTTCCCAAAACAATGAGGCAACATGATTCAATAATGGTAGTGGTGGAAAACATTAACCAAGTTTCTCACTTTGTTCTAGTTAATTTGGCTCATAATACAAATAGTATAACATGGATTTACTTGAAAGAGATTGCTAGGTTTCATGGGATACCTAAAGCAATTATTTCAAATAGCCAAAGTTTACCTCTAACTTTTGGAAAGGATTATTCAAGAATTTTGGTACAAATATAAACTTTAGTAAAATATATCATCCAAAAACAAATGGGAAAAATAGAGAGATTCAATCAAGTGATTGAAGACAAGTTAATAATGTATCTGATGGATAATCTATCCAAGTGGGAGGAGTACTTACATTTAGTATAATTTTCCTACAATAATGGGTATCAAGCTTCACCGAAGATGAGTTCATATGAGGCATTGTATGGTTGAAATTTTGATACTCCAATTGGTTGGGAAAATAAAATATATAGAGTGGTACTTTGGCCATAATTTCTTAGAGAAATGTAAGAGAAAATGTTCAAGATCAAGTAGAATTTAAAGGTAACATAGGGCAAGAAAAAGAGTTATGCAAATAAAGGTAGAATACCAAGGGAATTTAAAGTTGGGGATCATGTGTTTATGAAAGTGAAACTAAATAAAAATTCCTTGAATTTAGGGAGTTTCACTAAATTGGTAGTTAAATTTTGTGGTGGAACCAAAAGGAGACTTCCAGGTACAACTAGTGTGTATATTGAACATAAAGGTCACTGTGCTTAAGAATTGATCCATGGGGTAGGTAAAGGTGTGATGGACCAACTATAACCCTGATCAAGAATCAATGTGGGAGTTGGAGGATGAAATGTGGGAGACATATCCACATTTGTCTTGACATTTTCATGTAAAAATTATTGTATATAGTGATGTTGTGCATTGAGAATGACGAAAAATCTAGGGGGAGGGGAATGTAATACCCCAATTTTGATTCATAGATTAGCATTGTCTGTGTATATGATGAATGGATAAAATCCAAATGATGAAATATGTAATATTGTGCATTGAATGATAATAAAAAAATACATCATAGGCTATAGAAGAGAAGGATAAATTAATGGGGGCTTATGACTCCACAAGAGGGGATATAAAGGGAACTTATGAGGCTCAAGGGGGCTAAAGAAAGATAATAGTATTTTATTGATAATCCCAAGTCCTTAACCTTACTTAATTAGTAATGTCTTAATCCTTGGTATTAGTTATAATGGAGGAAAAATGTGTACATTCCATGAAGACATGTGGTTTCCCACATGCATGCAATTTTACCTACGCCTTTTCAACCATGTGGGTGAGAGAGAGTTCAAAGGTTTGGGGGGAGAGTTTGAATTTTTTTGGGTACAATTAAAATTAATAGAGAGTCTGAATTATTAGGGGTTTAGAGTACCAAGGGTTTGAGTGACAAGTCTATTTGAACCATCACTTTGGTTCTAATCTTCTTGCTATTTGAGTTATATTTCAATGGCAGAATTCAAGTTATAAAATTTGGGAGAGCTTGGATTACCATCCTGTTGGGGAAATTAGAGAGAGATACTCCTTGATCTAGGATGCCCATAGACATAGTATAAGCATGTTACACAAAGCTACAAGAATGAATTATGAGATAATTGTGATTTTATGGAATGATAATCGTTGTCATTAAGGAATTTAACCACCACTAAAAATCTGTAGAATCCCAACAATGAGATTTCCTACTAGCCTATGTTGGAACCCTAGAGGGAAGTGGGATAGCCTGAGGTGTTGTTGAGTAGAGAAGGAGATATTGTTCCTTGTGTCTTTTAGGTTGATGGGGAAAGAGGGTGGTGTATTGGGACTATTTTAGGTGTAAATATTAAACAACAACCTAGGAATTGGGTTGTGAGAAGAGATTTAGAGCCAACTATAGGAAAAGTTCATCCTTGTGGATTTATAGACTAAACTTGTGGGTGGCCTCTATTCTAGAGATAATTGGTGCAATAGGTAGCCTATGGCTAGGTGAAAATTCCTTCTTTTATAAAAAAATAGAAGGACATTTTTTAGACATACAAGTGTTCATGAATGCACCTATGAATTGGGTTGAATTAATGTTGTTTATGTCATGGATTTTATTACTTTTTGGTTTGTTTAGTGTTTCTTTCATGTGTGATATTGCAATTATAATTTATGTCTCCACTGTGAATTGAATGATTAATTATTCTTGCATAATTCTGCATTCTCATACATGCATGTGTTAATTAATTAATAGTAGTACAATAAGGAAAAGTATTGGAGAAACAAATTTGGAGTGAAATTGGTGGTTTCAATAAGTACCCCATATCCTCAAAGTGAAAAAAGGGTATTGCATATGTTACATTATTTATTGGAATCCAAAAGACACATAAAATTCCTAATATTTCTTGGAGTTGAGGGCTCATGGAGAATCCCGAGGAAGAAAAAAGTCCAAACGAGAAAAACATTGCAAAAACTTTGAGAGGCCCTAATATTAAGGCTATGATACCAATTAGTGTGGGAATAATACTAATGATAGAAGAAAGATAACCACACAAAAAAACACAAGAGATATCAAGTATTCAAGTATGATAGAAGATTACCAAAACCATACACAAATTTTGTGAACTCTATAATCAATTGGGCATTAATGCATATACATAGAATCCAAAATTGGAATGTACATGCACAAGTGACATGCAAAAAAAAATTCACTTGGATTTTTCCAAACAAAACTCATTTAAAAATGCAAAATTTACAATGAGAAGAAACCCAAAAATAAAAATCAATTAGTGTTAAGATTAAAAATATATAATATTGTATGTTTATACTTACATCCTAAGTGGGCCTAATGGTTAAGAACATGTGTTTCCTCATAAGAGGTCACAAGATAAAATACAAAGGGGGGTAGGGCATGTATACCTCTGTAGACTTTAACAGTCAAACAATTTCGTGGAGGGGGTCCCTTGTCCCACAAACAAGGGTGTCTCATACACCAATTTGGTGTTTGTCTTGGTCGTGAACTATATATTCATTAGGTAAAGAGAGTTATATTGGGATCAATAAAATAATTGCCTTGGGCCCTTCCTAACATTGAATTAAAATTTACTAGACATTAAACAATTGACCAAGTAAACTTAGAGTTTGTAAGAAACTTTAAACTACTATGCAAATATTGCAAGGTACCAAATGTATTATAATAAGCAGAAACATAAATATTTTAGCAATTACCAACGGAACAACCAAATATAGAGAATAACAACACCAACAATGATACCTTTATTAATAGAAAATCAAGTTCACTTTCCTCTTCAAGGGGACAACCTCCAACAGAGAAAATATTTATTACAATAGTTCTCAAGACAAAAAATTCCCACATCTTCTACTTTTATTTATACTAATTCTATCTTCTAAAGAACATTCTAGAGGAAGATCTTTCTAGAAGCGGAAGCTTCTATTAAGTACTCTTACATTAGACTTGGTCACATTATTATATAGGCCTTATTGACTATTGTTGGCCTTTATTACATAGAAAATATATTATTCTATCTACGTGAGGGGTTAGGGAGGTTAGGTCCCTAACATTCCCTCCCCATTGAAAAACAATATTGTCCTAAAGGCTTGAGATGGGGAAATTGTTACAGAATGGTAGTAGGCTCCCAAGTGGAATATTTTGGTTGTGTATCATTCCACTGAAATAAAACTTCATTGATGGTGCACTAACAGAGACGATGCTCATGCTGGTCCAAGATTTCTTGTGGACACAACCAAATGGATCTTTCTTCATCCAACTCAGGGAGATTGGTTTGAGTTTGACACTTAGTTCCAATCACTTTCTTTAAGCACGAGACATGGAAAACATGATGGAGATTAGAATGATTGGGAAGAGCTAACTGGTAGGCCATGGGCCGCACTCGCTAGAGAATTGAATAAGGACCATAGAACTTGGGGGCGAGTTTCTGACAATGTTTAGCTTTGAGTGAATTTTACTTATGAGGTTGTAGATGAAGAAACACCTAGTCCCCTTCAACAAATTGACGTTCTGAATGAACCTGATATGCTTGTTGTTTCATGTGATTTTGAGTCATGAACAAATTTTCTTTGAGGGTACGAGAATGGCCATGCAGACTGTAAAAGTGTTGTCAACCTCCTGAATCTTGGAGACACCTATCATATATGAGAGAATTGATAATGGGTTTTTCCTATAGACTTCTTCAAAGGGAGTCATACGAGCGGTAGTATGGTAAGAGGTGTTGTACCACCATTCAACTAGGGGTAACCACTAAGCCCACTGAGCTTGTCATTTAGATGCAAAACACCTCAAATATGTTTCCAAATACTTGCTGACATATTCAATTTTTCTATCAGTCTGGGGATGATAGCCAGTGTTGAGATGAAATTGGGTTCCTTGGAGCCTAAACAATTCCTTCCAAAAATTGTTGGTGAAAGTTGGACCATGGTCAAAGACAATAGAATGAGGCATGCCATGGAGTTTGAAGATATTATCCATAAATATTTGAGCCATTGTTGATGGTGTGAATGGGTGTTGAAGAACACATAAATGAGCATACTTGGAAAGACAATACTAAAACCATGATGATGGATTTATTGTTTGATTTAGGTAGGCACACAATGAAGTCCACAGAAATATTTGTCCAAACAATAGGTGGAAATGGGAGTGGTCATAGTGTCCTTGGAGATTTTATAGTTTCTCCCTTATTGGATTGGTAGGTATCAAATTCAGCCACAAAGGTGTGAATGTCCTATTTCATACCTTCCCCAAAAAAAGAATGTTTGACCCATTCATAGGTTTTGGTAAAACCTCAATGCCCAGTTGTTGTTTGAGGTGGATATTGGTGGCCACCCACCTATTCCAACTCCCTCCTCTTGATAGTTTTTAGTTCAACACGTTCTTTTGTACTTGTTTGTAATTGTGGGTTCTACACTTTTGGTGTTATCTGAAGCCCTAAAAATCTTCCAGGAGGAGACCGGTGGCCTCCCACCTAATCCAACTAGCTTATTTTGGATGTTTTCATGTGAGCACATATTTTTATACTTCCAGGGCCGTTTTGAGGCCCTAAACAATGTTTTTTTGGATTTCCACAGTCAAATTGTAGACGGAGTTAGATTTGGATGACATAATGTGTATTTATCGAAAATACCTTTCCAATAGGCTATCACGCACCTAAAATAGAGGTCGTATGCAAAAGTTATGACCTCATGAATTTTAGGTACTAAATTACCCATTGGGGCCCACATGACTTTTGGTGTTTCACCTCCTAGGGTTAGGTTTTTGGATGTCTAGGGTTTTGGCATTCATGAGTAATATTAAAAAGGCATTTGGAGCCTCATTGTAATCATTATGCTCAGACAAAAGCACGTAGCAGCCACATCTCTTCTCAATGATAGTTACCACCATTTGAGCAAGTTGTTTCAGTTCTGTAGTTTTACAGTTCCAACCTATTTCATTTATTCAATAGAAGATTGTTCACTAAATATCTGTGTTGTTCTCCATATCCCTGTATTTATTGTATTTGGTTTGTTAATCGGTTATTTTAGCTCCTAAATCTGGATTAATAGTATTAAATTAGTTTGTTCTTCATTTATTTTTCTTCGTGAATGTCCCTGACGAGATCTGGGTACAAGAGGTTGGGACTTGAACCAATCGATCCTTTGCAAGATCAATCGCGTTGAGCCTAACAACAACCCATGGGGGACGACAATAAAGATGATGGAGCAGGAGATCCTTTTAAAATGTTTCTCGAGGAATCCCTTACACGAAAAATGAAATAAATGATGGACAAATTTGCACAGATCCTCCGACGACTGCCCATAGGAGAAGCATCTTCATCAAGCGGCCATGTAACCCCCTTCAAAGTACAGGTAAATTTTGAAATTCCATTATTTGAAGGACTGATATATGCAGATGCTATAGATAAATGGTTGAATCTACTTGAAGCGTATTTTTCGGTCCACAATTTTTTCGATAGGAAAAAGATTAATTTTTCACTCCTCAAGGTCGTCCCCCATGTTAAAGAATATGCAAAGAACCATAGAGGAATCTACAATATTTGCAGTCACCGCTACATTGGATTCCTTCCAGGATTCCATTAAAGAACAATACTATCCTATTGGAAGATACAACAACCAGTACACTAGATGGACCACCCTGTGTCAGGAAAGGGACTAGATAGTACAAGATTTCACCAATATTTTCCATACCTTGCGCACCAAATTGGGTATCAAAGACTCTAAGAAAATTCCGGTGCTCAAATACCACGGTTGTTTGCATGGATACATTCAAACAGAAATGGAGTTTCTAGACATATCCTTATTGGGTACATCTTATAGATATGTTGTCAATATCGGGCATAAATTTAAGCAGAAGAGGCGAGAGTTTGGATCTTCAAACTCCTCATGGTTGAAGCAGGGAAAAGGAGGCCCCAACCCACAAAGCAAGGGACAAAGAAAATATATCCACTCTCAGGACAACCAATCCAAGACACAACAAAAGAAGAGTAATGAGAAGATGAGAAAATTGTGTGAATACCATAAAATCCCTTGGAACAACACCGAAGAATGTCACTCCAAGCAGTCACTAGTGGCCGAGTTGAAGGCTTCTAAGTCAAAGGATGATTCTGACTCCAAATAAAATCCAGAAGGAGGGAATCATATTACCTATGTTTAACCCAATGCCATGGTCGCTACCATGAAAGTCCAACCAAGCGAACTAGAAGAACCAGAGGAAGTGGAACACCTCTTTCACTCCCAGATGTGGGTAAAGGGGGCTCCACTTCATTTCATTTTCGATAGAGGCATTCATAAGAACCTGATCTCAATAGACGTCATCAAGCGGCTAGACCTTCCAATGTCACCACACTTGTATCCCTACACCATCGGTTGGCTTCACCAAGGAAGATGTCTCTGTGTCATCCAACAATGTTGTCTTCCCTATGGCATCAAGCCTTTCAAAGATGAGGTATTGTGTGATATTTCTTCCCTTGAAGTTTGTGAATTTTTTCTAAGACAACCACATTTGTGGAAGCATCATGCTGTGTATGAGTCTAGACCACAAAGTGTTATTATTACTTTGGGTAGAAAATTGTATAGGATACTAGAGGTAGCATCGCCTACCACTATTTATTTAATCTTTGCTAAGCAATGCAATAAGGTCATGTTGGCACAGGGGTAGACCCAGGGTTCAACACTACAACATCGCACCAACACAACCCTAACTACTGGTCCTTTCGGAAACACCTACGAAGCATGTGAAGTCTCACCTGAGGTAGAAGTAGTGGGATTACATGACTCAGGTGTCTGTAACAAAGTTGGGACACAAATCTTTGATAATAACACTTCGCAGAGTATTCTAGCAACACTTAGAAGGGGACATGAATTAGTTCATTAGCTTTATTAACATCACAAAACATACCCAAAGATAGATTGGTGCTGTAACAATAAAGATTAAGCACTTAGCACAAATCACTGAGTTAGATCTAACATTCATTCATCTTTAAGTAAAGCACTAAGCATCAACAAATCTATCTATCATGCATAATAAGAAAAGAACTGAGCATATTCATAACATAAACAACACATCACAAAGAAAACTAAAGACACAAGATATACGTGGTTCACCCCAGTGTGGGGCTACGTCCACCAACTGCTTTGTACTATTTATTATTCTTCAATCTCTTACATTCAGTTGTTCCTTTGCACTAAGCCACAGATCCAAGCTTCACACCAGATAGGAGATTTGCGCACTGAGCACCATATCCTCCTTCCCAAAACTAGGTCAAGGCACACAACCAACTTCTCTATTGAGAACAAAGACTTACATACACATTTTATTGCACAAAGAAACTCAGAACTACTTGCACTTAGCCACTTCCCACTATCCCTTTTCTCCCCTCTTTTACCATACATTCTTACTTATTTATACTTTTACAATCCCTTATAATAAGGCGTAATCATGGGTAAACCCATGGGCCAACATCCCATAACCCATTCCAAAAACCCTAAGTAAATGCTTTTTGGGTCCACATTGCCTACAAAATTGGTGAGATCCATGATCTGAGCACCACCTGGGTGCTCCATCTTCGACTATCCTGTCGAAGTCCAAAAGTGGTCCAAACCTGACCAAGGTTTCCTCAAAACTTGGTCGAGGGCCAACAGCCCCCCAACACTCACCTGTGACTCATCTCGAGTCACTTAGGTCTTGTCAATGCCGCTTCGAAGGCCTAGAGCTTCAGTCGAGCCACCTTGACTTGCTGCTTCACCTGAGCCTCCTTCTCAACGAGATCTTGGATCATGTTCTCTGTAACATGACCTTCCAAGTGTTGTTCTGTTGTCACAACCACTTGGTCCAATTGTGAGCCTTGTCCTTCAATTTATTTAAACACCTTGTAGGCTTCATCCTGCACAGGTTCAACTTCTGTGTGACTTCCATTACTTTTCCCTAGATGGAAATAATATGTTGTTGTACTGCGTGATGTTCCTAGGACCTCTTCATTCTTTCAACTATGATGAGTAGCTTCATCTGTGCCTACACAAAAAAAACCTATTACTATGCCTCCTGTAACTGTGCTTCCAGTTTCCTTAGCTCTGGATCTTCTGCAAGACATTCATATCTCTAAGCGCTTCTATTTCTTAGTTGTTTTCATTCTGAGGCGAGGGCCCTTATCCTTATTACTGTGTTCTTGGAAGTTTTCTCCCTCTGATCGCACACTTCTTATGGGGTGCTAGGTACTGCTTGGACCTCCAAATCTGTTATCCTCGCTTGAAGCTACTGAATGGTCTTAGTGAGCTTCGCCACTTGAACCTCAACCGACTTCTGTTCCTCCTGTGCCAAGCCTGGCACAGAGTGACATGCTTTGTTCACTGCTTCTTTGACCACAACCTGTTTTGTGAGCAAGTGCTCATTTTCTCTCTGTAGATTCACTTTGTCCTTCTGGAGCATCATCTGAAACTCTTCTCTCTCACTTTCATATGCAGTTACACTATACTGTGCTACTCATAATTTCTCTAAGACTTCCTCTTTCTCTTGTTTCAAGGATTCGGTAGTCTTCTCCTTCTCTTCTTAGACTTTCTAAAGTCGAGCCTTTGTCGCATCAGCAAGTCTTCTTAATTGGGTTGGTTCATCCCCAAATTCTATAATCTGTGACGAGGAAGGCGCAATAGGTACTACGTGAATCAATTGAATAACTTGTTGTATTTCTTTCATATCCTTCTCTACCCTTCCAAATAGCTCCTCCTGCTTCGCTCCATATCTTTACAAGATATCCTCAGAAGAATCCTCCATAGCGTCGTGGACCAATCTGATGTTGTCCTCCCTGAACGTGGCCTCTAACTGGGGCTTGCTAGCGCACGTCTTCTTTCTTGCCGAAGGTTTTTGTAGAGAAACCTTCCTCTTCTACGGTATTATTGTTTCAATAAGGGGATCTTTCGGCAGTGTAGCTTCACCTTCTCCTTTATTTTCTCCTTCATCCCCTCTCCTTTTCCATTTTCTTCGTCTCCTACTCCTAGCAAGCCAGATACATTTTCTTCAGAGGCGCTCTCCTCCTCATCAGTCTCTATATTCTTGAATTCTTCCTACTTTTTCTTCTTCTTTGTCCCACTTTACTGTCCGACATTCTTGACCCGAGTGACCATGGGGCTTCCTATGATGTCAGTGTCGGAGAGTTATGCATCAACGACAGGTACAAGGAACTCTTCGGACCATTAATTTGTGATATTCTCCATATCTTCATCTATCATATTGTAATATGACTATAACTCTTCCTTGCTCTCATCTCTACGTGTAGTGATATAGATAAAATGGCGATTTATGCGGAACTTGGCTATCGATCTGTACTGGTGCAAGGTGTGTGATGTCATGTGCAAGAATGACTCGATAAAAACCTTTAGTTATTGATAATATGCATGGAACACGGTGTTGTACTGCCATTGCTTTGGCATGTTGTTAGTGTACCAAAAGGTAGCAAACCTAGCGGCCAACAACTCCGATGGTTCAATCTCCAGAAAGGTGGCTCCTTTAGGCATTTTCCAAGTGACAAATGAAATCAACAGGATCAACCAATTAAAGTGGAATTTGTATCCTAGATACTGAGCTTCGTGACAATATTTCTCGAGTTCATTGACGAGGTAACTCACCCAATTCATATGCATGCCCTCCACATATTTTCCTGTGAGTTCCACCACAAATTCGGTGACCTGTGTGGGGCGGTTCTTTCTTACGATATTTCCATCTGTGAGTTGGAAAGTGAGTCACATTGCGCCATCCTGGATAGAGGCTATCTTGTATCCTCTGTTTCCCTTTTCGACTTCGCCATAAGCCTCCTTGATGCACTGTGTGAGGGAGCGGTCAAAATCCTTCCCTGGATAAAACTGCTAAGGGTCAGGTCCCTTCATGCTTAATCATGTAATCAAGTGGATCAGCGTCAAATCCACAGTAATATTTTGGTTGAACCACAAATGTTACCACAACGTAAGAGGATTTTAACGCAAGCGTTAACCTTCTGGTGATGGCCAAAATAGGGAATCTTCATCGCATTTAGCATAGTGGACTGTGCCAGCTTCTTAATCCATGGCTGGGAGACCAGGCGATGATTTTTCCCAGTTGTCTTCATTAATTATTGGTGGGGTGTTACAGGTGAATCCTCCTACAGACAAGCGGATTCCCTCTTGGTATCTAGACCCCTAAAACCAAGATAGAAAGGGTGATATCATTGGTCATTGACATCCTTTTAGATCTTAATTAAGCTAATATACTAAGAGGAAGAAGAAAAATGTGTACCTTGTTAACGAATTTTGTCCTCTCAAAGTCCAAGTTGATCTTCGATTCTAAGCTCTGTGATAGGATCCACTGAAGACAAGTTCATGTGGAACAAACATAAACTTAAAAGAAACAGGCCAAGCATGTATGTATATTAATGAGAACAAATGAAGAATACTTACAATCCTCTGATGAAGGTGCAACAGCTTCTTCCAGATCTCCTTGTCCAACCCCTTTGCTCAAGTAATCTACATTGATTATGCTTCAATGGCATCTCACTTATGGGATCATAAGTTTGGTGTAATTCTCAATCTCCATCCCTGCTTTCACCATGAAGAGGCCTCCTTATATAGGCTTGGAGAGACCTAACCACTTGATATATCTTTGGGATAAGTTGAGGATTCCTCTCCTTCAGTTGTGGATCTCCCCTAAGATCATGCCTTGACCTCAGATTCGAATCCAACCACCTTCAGATATTGAGGGGATTCTTCCCTGATTTCCTCCAACAAACCAAATTTTGCCCCAAAAAGGCCAATGCTCTCTCAAAAGGGACACAGAGTGTTGGAACGCTCCTCTAGAAGAGGGTACATAGCACCAGTTCTCCATGACAGTATGTAAGGGAGCTATCCCTTCCAAATTTGACTTTTGAGTGGATTTTTCAGTGGAAAAAGGCTTTTACTTCTTGTCAATTGATTTCTCTTCTTCAAGACTAGTCTTTGAGGTGTCTTAAGTGTCTTTATGATGTCGTTAGAGAGACGACATAGACAAGATAATGTTTGCAACACTTGCGACACTTGCGACCAATATGAAACACTTGCTATATTTGTAATGACGACACTAGCCATCATAGCAATGAGTGATTTTGATGTGTAACAGATTGCCTCCCAAAGTGCAAAGTTAGAAGACAATGATGACTGCAGTACTTTTTATATGTTTTTGAGCAAGGGTATGGATGAAAAGAGGCTAGAAAAAGCTGCACACAACCATCAAACAAATATTATGACATGTTTCAAACCCAAGGCAGGCATACCTATGCTTGAGTGATAAAAACTTGTTAGGTATGACCGCCATAAAATACACTGCGGATCCATAATTATATTGATAAAAGGTATAGACACTGAAGATACAATGTGGATCTATACTCCTATGAAATGAACTAATAGTAGCCACAGAGAATACACAGTGGATCTACGAGATGACAAGACATAGCCACAACCAATACAAAGTGGATCTATGTGACATGATATGTGTCATAGTTCAAAAGAACTCCTTCGCAACCTGGGCAAAGTATATATAAGAGTGATAACTCAACCCAAGGTCTTCTTACCGATCCTGATGTAGTACAAATCTAACCATGTGAATAGATGTCCTGATGTAGAACATGGTAGAAATCACTTGATTACCGGTCAATGAGGTAAATCGTTAACAAGTGTGAGGGAGATCACCATTGATGTCAATGATTCCCAAGGTACTCTAGTACATTCCGACGAATGCAAATGAATGATCTGAAGTCGAACATCCGTGGAATCACCCGATCAGGGGTCAATGATGTAAACCCATTTTCGAACACGAGGAGGCCTGTCATTGAGGCATGCAGGTCCCAAGGTACTAACTGGTTTCTAAGTCTAGTTTCTGGATAATGTGTTGAGGTCGATAGGAATAGACTCGTCGCAGGAGGGCCTTGATGTATCCCCCATCAATGACACGAAACATACATAGAGATTTAATTGGTAGATCAAATGAACATGGACTGAGACGGGTATTGAAACAAGATATTTGTGATAGTTGACTCTCGAGTCAGATACTTCCCTTGAACACTGAGGCACAACACCAGAAACATGACATGGACCAAAACTTGATGATGTAGTGGATGCTGTGACTTTTATCAGGTGACCCAAAGGAGTAAAATAAACTCATAGGATTGGCTCAATGCAGAGGTTCAGCAGATTAAAATGCGTGCAAAGACAAAGTGTCATTTTCAAGGGTGATTGTAAGAGTTACTAGTAATGTTCTAAAAAACTGTTTGGCTTGCTTCCTTCAATTTTTCCCCCATCCAAATAGAAAAGTACCTATTTTTAATTTAACGAGATCAAGGAGGGTAACACATGCTCAATATGACTCACCTTCGGTAAGTCCCTCTTCCTTTGTTTAACGAACTGGAAGAAGTAAGGGTTCAGTCCCATATGGGCCCTTCAATGTATAATTGTTTAACGAGTCCAGAGAAGGTAAACTCGATGGTTTTTCATATTTAGAGAGTCTGAAAACAGCTTAAAGACGACTCTAATGTTGTCATTTTTCGTAATGTTAGTATTGCAAGGCCGAAAAAGAGATAAATTATCATTCGAAAGACGCCCTTTCAAACATTTTAACGAGTGGGAAAGGAAGCAAGATCACTCGACAATCTTTTCATGTTTAGAGAGTTTGAAAAGAGTTTAAAGAAGATTCCATGGGGTTCCTTTTTCGTTTATCCATGCAGGTCCGAAAAATAGATAAAAGTTTACCCGATGCGTTCTTAGATTTTTGAGCTTAAGAACGAACTAAGACTATGCTCGTAAAAGTGACAAGATAAAAAATGAACAAAAGTGCTCCAAAGCATGTCAATAATGTCAAAACTACATTCCAGGGGATTAATAAGGCCTCCAAAATATTTAAAATACCCAAAAACGATGTCTTTAGGCAAAAAATTAAATGTATAATAGTAAAATGGAGTAAAAAAATGTCATTTACCATTTCATTTGTGCCAAGATTTGTAGCAGTGGAGAATTTGTCATTTGGAGGTGGATCTTGTTTTGCTCGATCCCAGAGCTACGATCAACCATTTTCCTCTCCATTTGTACCAGGTTGGTGCTCTTCTTCCTTCTTTCATTTATATGGTTCACATTTTCGTTTAAGGCAATAAATATTTATAAAAAATGATAACTTGGGTCGGCCCAAGCACCCAAAAATCTCATCGCTCCTCTAAAAGTCATGGAGGAGTGTTGAATGGCTTAAAAAATGCTCCACTTGGTCAATGAATGGCATGCCCAAGATCTGATGTAGTGGCTATGAGGGCGCTGCCCAAAAAACCACAAGAAAAAATGCCCAAAACCGATCAGGGCACGCTCAAAACGTGAAGAGTTTTTTTTTTTAATTTTTGAATGCTTGATGGCTAATATAAGGGTGTGTTGATGCCCTAATGTTCATGAAAATAGGGCGTTGGTATTTTACAAGAGAAACCAATCATTTTTTTTCAAGTTTTGAAAATTGCCCAAAAATGTGATTTTTAATGAAAAATTTGATTGTTGATGCAGGTGATTTCGGCAACAATCATGCTTGAGTGGAAAGAAATAGAGAATGAGCTCGATGATGTGGCCACTTTGCAAAGTCCCCAGTTGAGATCCACGTTGAGGAATTGTGGTCTCCTCAAATATGTCAAAATGCAAAAAATGAAGAAGGAGGTCCTTCTTCTTGAGCATATGATCAGGTTGTGGAACGTTGCAAAACAAGGATTCTAGATGGGAACAAATCATTTTACCATTGAGTTAGAAGATGTGTACTTCATAACTGGTCTCTCAAAAAGAGGGTCTCCCATAGTTCTAACCTGACAACGAGTACTTCCCACACCTGTGGATGAGTATCTGGCAAACCATTGTGTCCCAAGAGCGAGACTAGTGGGTGGCAGAATTGCGATCAAAGATATTAGGGATCTATCTCTTCGATCCATTTTGTTTTCCATTACGAGTATAGAGGGAAGTGAAAGTGCACACCTAGTTTCAAGATCACAGGTGGCCTATGGTTTATAGTGTCTAGAGTCAACATTGTTTAACTGGAGCGCAGGGTTTCTTCACCACGTGAAGGAACAGATTACGAGATGCAGATCAGGGCAACAAAAGTAGTTCGAATATGGTTCATTCTTGGTTTCGTTCTTCTTAGAACACATTCATGGGATGCAACCTCAGATTGCATTACCGGTACGACTAGTGGGAGAACCACATATGGAGCGATGGACCAGCCTATCTCCGAGACTAGGCCCAGATTCTGAGTTCAGATTCACCAGTGATTTCTTCGCTTGGCTGAGATACCAATTCATTGTGATAGAAGAATTTCCATACGCTGGAGTAGATTTCTGGGGAAGCATGTACTTGGTTCTTCCAAAGGGGGAGGATTGGGATGCGTCGGGTAAGAAACCAAACTGATCTTGTCAAGTGTTTTTAATTTTTGAATGTTCTAATTTTTTAAAAGTACATAGAAGAGTCTTTAACAGACATATCATTTCATCATGCAGATAGAGGAGCAACACGTCCAGTAGATATTCCAGCACTGGGGCATCGTGGGGATGCTCAGATAGCGGTAGATCAAGGGATAGCAGTAGGAGGTCTCTTGGAGGTTGAAAGAAATCTCCAAGGTCTCATGATGGGTATCCCTCCTCTCAGGAGATGGGAAGTGCCACTACATCTACAAAGACACAACGTGGGAGTGTCTGAGAGTCTTAACTCTCTACTGAAGTCAATAGCCCGTGTAATGATATGTTACTCGCAACATAATGTGATGCAGGGAGATTAGGATCTTCCTGATGATTGGATAGTCTGTATGACGATGTTTATGGGTGTGAGGACCCACATTTTTCCTATCTATGTACCATTTTTTTATGTAATCAAACTTTCTCAATCACGTTGTATATATATACATTTCCGAGTTTTTACAGTGCCGGATGATTTTCAAATGATGATGTCTTTTATGTGATGTGTTTTAATTTACATGATGATCTGTGATGTGATTCATTTCCTTTATGAAAAATTATCTATGTGCGAGATATCTATCCATAATGTAATTTTCTAACGAATCCGAAATGGTATTGAGTTCTCTTGGTATGTGTTGGTATTCGATAAAATCAAACGTTCATTCAAGACGGAGAACTCGCAGGTGAAGTTGTAGTAGGATAGGATTGTGAATAGTGTAGATTCAATTTAGTTGACAAACCACGAGTTGAAAGTCCAGATTGACAATTATGTGAGAAATTCCTAGGGAGGATGCTTTGGTTAAAATTCCGATGACAGTATGATATTCTGCCATGTTATTAGTTGTTGATCCTAAGAAAATACCTCCGGAACTCACCAACTCGTTAGAGTGGTAAATGACCCAAGCTGCGGAAGAAACGTTCTGGGTGTGTCGATTAGCACCATCTGCAAACCCAACAAATATAGGAAAGGGATATGTCATCTGTGCATGAAAACACAAGACATAGTATAAGCGGCTAAGGCAAAAACTCGAGCATGCAAAAGAAAAAGACACACCAAACTAAAAATACAATATTGTACAAATCACGTATGCTAGATGTTCTATGCATAGTACTTCTTAAGGTAAATCTCATTCCGAGGCTCACCCAGAGAGATTCCATCGTAGTCCACTAAGTTGTAGGTGCCTCTATGTAGAACACGTTTCATGATGTAAGGACCATGCCATAGAGGTTCTAACTTACTCGTCCCTAATTTGTAATGAACCTGGTCATAAACGAGGACTAGGTCTCCTTCTGCAAAAGTGCGAGGATGGACAGAATTGTCATATTGATTCTTGATTCGTTTTTTATATGTCTCATTGACGAGAGTAGCATCATGATGTGTTTCATCCAACCTATTCAAGTGTAAGAAATGTTCTTCTTCAATAGAAGTGTGGGGCAGGAGTTCTACTTTGAGTTTTAACGAAGGAATTTCACACTCGATTGGTAAAACAAATTCTATGCCATATACTAGCAGGAAAGGAGTGAAACCAGTAGCAGTTTTTACTGAGGTCTGGCAGGCCCAGAGAGTGGAGAAAAGTTGTAGATGCCAGGATGTCTTGTTGGCCCCTACCATCCATTGGATCATATTTTTTAGGACTTTGTTGATAGCTTCAACTTGTCCATTTGCTTGAGGATAGTACAGGGATGAGTTCTCATGGAGAAAACCCAACTTGGAATGCAACTCACTCATCATCTAGTTTTTAAAGTGTGAACCATGATCAGTGAAAATGTCCTATGGAACACCAAAATGAGTGATGATGTGGTTAAAAAATAAAATATTTGCAGTACGACCATCATTCAGAAAGGTAGGCATAGCCTTTGTAATGTCCCCAAGGCTGAGCCCTATTGTAAATCATGTCTATGAAGTATAAAGCTTGTTTATGAACTTTAATTCAAGTTTATAAGGTTGGTGAGCCAAGTTATATAAGCTAGTGGGCTTATGTGTTATTAGGCCAGGGAGCCTAAGTGTTGAAGGCCAGGAGCCTGATTTTTATACATGTAATTATGCACAGTATTAATACAAAACATCTCTGCTTGTGGACCGACCATGATGAATGAGTGATGGGGCACTAAGCTTCCACAAAACTTGGGTAAGGGATTGGGGGTTGGAAGGTTGGAAAGAGGGGCTAAGTGTGGAGCCTAGGGGCTTAAGTCCTTGGGCATAATATTTTAATATTATCCCAAAAGCCATGTGAAATCTATGTTTTGTCCTAAGTTCCTCGGGAGGGATGCATGCAGCTTCATGGGTGACATGTGTCGACCTAGGTGCATGCGATTTAACCCAGGAAATGAGTTGTGTTGGGGGTTCTCTTTCCATTTCGTCGACTTTTGTGTAGGAGTTGGGTGGGCATTCCTCCAACCATCACCTGAATCTAGGGTTCAACCTTCCAATTCCTCCATCCTCCATATGTATGCGTTTGGCCTATATGATTGAACCTCTGTACACCTTACACATCTTTGAAACCAGAGAGGTGAGTCTGTTCCTTATTGCTGGTTGGGAGAACTGAATATTCTGTAATTGTTGAGTCGTGCATCCTGTGTTGCTTTTCAGAAATATTAACACATCCTGTAATCGCAAAGGCATGCTATGCTTTAGCACTGATTGTTTCCATTTTGGGTGTCCATACCCATTTTCCCAATTGACTGTTGTGGCCACATAGTGTTGGACTGCATGTGGCTTGCTGGCTAGTGTGAGGGAGGTGATTGTTGTTGAAGAGGCAGGTTACCCAGTTTGTGAGCGACTCTCTCTAGGTGAGAGAGTGAATGGAGGAAGTGAGAACTCTTGGAAGGAGTCTTGTAGCTACCACAGAGCTCGATGACTTCTAGTCTGGTCTATTGTTGAAGCCCAAGGGAAGGGAGGTTAGCAGCCGATGGACTATGTTGGTGATAGTGAAGGTGTATACTCTTGGGGTGGGACAGACATGTGGGGAATGAGAGTCTATGGGCAATGGGCATAAGTGGCTCCTGGGAGAGAATCCTTCTCCCGTGACTGTGTGTCTTCCTGTATTCCCTGCCTAGCCTAGGATTCCCTACTCGGTGGAGCTTAGTATTATCTCGGGAGTGACCTACTGCTGAGAGTGATGAGCAACATAGTCTAAGGCTGGGAGGTTAGTGGGAGGTCTACACAAAGTTGGTGAATTACATCTAGTCTAAAAGATAAGTATGTACATGCGTATAATTTCAATTAAATATGCATGTCTGTGATTCTAGCAATGTTTACATGTATTCCGCTGTATTTGTGAATTATTGTTAATGTCGTGGATTATGTATGCTAACGGTATTAATGTGCTTACACTGTGTTTAATTTTTATTAAGTAATTGTATTTCATAAGAATGCATAATATGTTATAGTAGTGTTTTTTCACATAGTAATGTTGGACCGACCATGGGGTTGATGGTCGGGAACGTTATAGTATGGTATCAGAGCCTAGTTTCAATGCTGAGCCTAGATGGGCCGGATAAGTGGTCTTTGGACCAAGGTTTTGAGAAGAAATTGTGTATGGAGGACTAATTTCAGACCTCAAAATATTTCTGAGTGTCAATAGACTACTTGACCGTGTTACAAAGCTCGGGAGGTGTAGTGGTATTATAAAACTACAGCCGGTGTGGTATATGGCCACAGGGAGAGAGAGAACTCCACACCAGAAGTGTTGGAGCCATAGAATTTGTTCGGGACGAATGGAGAACCCTCACAGCCATCAAATTTGGAGAACGTGCACAAGGTTTAAAACCCTTTGGAGTTGCATAGGAATGTGGAAATCATGATACGTGAAATCTCGAATTCGCCAGGACCATCCATTGGAAAGGACGCATGGAGAGCGATCAGCCTTTCGCTAACTCGTGACTTGAAATGGTCTAAGGGTGAGTTCGTGAGAATTCACGAAACGTGAATTCACGATTTTATCACAACCATCGATCTAAGAGAGATCTAGACAGTTAATTGTCCAGGAAGAAATCGACATTTCGGGAATAGGGAGGATGAAGGTGGAAAATCTTTTGACCTCATGACACACGAAATCCCGATACGTGAAATGATGATGAGATCCGAGTTGTCAGATCGTGGGGAATTAGGACCATTGGATCAAGTATATGAAAGTTCAGAAGGAGGGTACCAAGTCATTGGCCAGAAGTCCTTGAGAAGCAGAGTTGGACGGTCAGAATTCTCTGTGGAGAACTCGCGAAATCGCGAGGACCGTAAGATAGCCAGAAGTTGCAAGGTGGTTAGTGGATGGAGAAACTCGCCACCCTAGGATCCAGAATAAACGTGGGTCATTGATTGTGGTTGGTTTGATCCATTGGATCATTTTGTGAATTCAGGGATCATGAACTTAGAGTGCAGGCCAAATTCTTGGTCACTCCAAGTCCCGAATCGTGAAAGAGATTAAGAAGGGTAGAATTGAACGGTGGAGCGCTTCCAGGAAGAAGTGTCGAAATCTTGTGAGCCGTCATATCTAGCCAACTAGTGAGGAAGTTAGGGCTGAAGAGATTTGACAAGTGTAAGCTTAGGAGAGATCTGGACCAACGGATCAGGGGAGGCTCACATCCGTTGATCTCATACATGAATTCCCATATCATAATTTGGGGATTGAAGTGACAAGAGATTTGGAGTTGATGCATCATGAACTCCCGGTTCACGAAATTCAAAAATATCTCGACCGTTAGATCCAAATCATCGAGGATCGTTGGATCTCATACAAGAACTCGTGTATCAGAATTCAGGGATTGAAGTGACAAGAGATTTGGAGTCGCTGCATCGTGAAATCTCGGTTCACAAAACTACGAAAAGATCTAGACCGTTGGATCCAAATCATTGAGGATCGTTGGATCTCGTACAATAACTCGTGTATGAGAGTTCGGGGAATGCAATGACCAGTGGTTTGGGTTGCTGCATTTCGAACTCCCGATTACCCAAAACCCAAAACCTGAAGTTCTGAAGTCCCAAAATCTTCGAAGATGGAAGAACCATAGCAAATTTTAACCGTTGGATGTTGGGTAAATGTGGATCGTCGATCCACTCGATTTACGCAAATTCGGTAAATCAAAACTTTGGGAGATAGATGTGTGTACCTTAAACTCTTCGAAGTTTGAAAGCCCGAGTAGAACCTAGTAGTCTAGCATTTGGTCATGACCTTTGGTTACGAGGTTAGGAGCTAAGAAGGAGGGAGCTATCACCCGAAAATTACAGAGCTGAGTAGAACTCAAAAAATTTGTGAAGTCGAAGAGTTTTCTTAAATCGGAATGGTTTTGAATGTGTGGAAATTGCTAAGAATGATGACCTGACAAATCCTTGTTGTCTGCACGTGTGTTTGCAGAAGCTTAGAAAGTGCCAGAACCGAATAGGGTTGTCGTTGAGAGCAGAGAATGGAAGAGGTGCAGATTTCCTCCAATTCAGAGAATGAAAGAGAAGGAAGGAATGCCAACTTGGGAGTCGAAGGATCAAACTCTAATGGGCAAGGAAAAGAGATGGATAAGGAAGGACATATGATGAAAATCATTGAAAGATTGTAGAAATATGCCCAGCCTCTCTGAGCTGATAGCCAAATGCTCATGAAAGTCAGGGATAAGCAGGGTGAATTCAACTTAAGGATGTTGAAGAGTCTGGAAAGAATAGAAAATAAATTGGGAAAGGAGAGTGACTCAAGCAAGACAGATATTCGTAGGACCCATGAGAGGAAAAGAAGATCAAGGAGTGTTAGGAGACATCGTCGTCGCTCCCCAAAGCATTCCAGTAGGGAAGCACATATTAGTTCAAACCCATCTCCTACCAGAAAGCACAGGAGATCTGGGATGGATGAATTGAAAGGGGAAATGAACAAGATCAAGCCTCCAACATTTGATGGAGAACATAAGAAGGAGCAAGATGCCGAAACTTGGTTTCTTGGTATGAAGAAATACTTTCAACTGCAGAATTATTCCTCTCATGAAGAGGGCAGGATTTCCATGTATCAATTGAAGGGAAAGGAATCCATGTGGTGGGATCAACTTGTGCAGGTGCAACACATCAGGGAAAGGGACATCACATGGAAATAATTCAAGAGGTATTTTGAGAGGAAATACTTAACTAAAAGATATTATGACAGAAAGATGAAAGAGTTCTTTGAACTCAAGCTGGACAACCAGACCATTGATGAGTATGAACGAAAGTTTTTGGAATTACTGAAGTATATTCTGTTCATCAAAGATGATTCTGTCAAGATTCAGAGGTACCTGAGTGGATTACCACCTCCTATTGGGGATAAGATTCAGTATGATGACCCAAAGACTATGGAAGAAACGATAAGAAGAGTGAAGTGCTTATTTGAACAACAAAGAGAAAAGCCTACCTTTCGGAAGGCTTGGGATGACCATAAAAAGTTCAAGAAAGAACAAAGGCAGAAGGGAAATAAACCACCCTTTTTTAGAAACAATCATCAAGGATAGTTGTCTCTTAGAGAGACCAAGAAGGTTGAAGTGGGTGGGAAAAAATCAAGGCCGCCACCTATGGAATGTTGGGGTTGTAAAGAAAACCATAGGTACAGGGATTGCCTCCACAAAAATGATAAAGTAAGAGTTCTCCACAATGTTCAGCAGGCTGAAATAGTGGAGGACATGGGCAGTAGAATTCCAAGGATATACACAGCCCTGGACAAAAAGCAAGTTGAGTATCAGTCGCACATGATTGAGGTAGAAGGTATGATAAAAAACCAACCATTTACTATTTTAGTTCATTCAGGGGCTAACCATAGTTATATAGACCCTAGAGTGGTAGAAAGTTTTCATTTGATAAGAAGCAAACATGAAAATTCTTGGTTAGTGTAGCTAGCTATAGGAACCAAGAGGAAAGTCACAGAGTTAGTCAAGTCCTGTCCTGTAGACATGAATGGATTGAGCATGAAGGTCGATTTGAACATTCTGTCATTAGGCTCTTATGATTGTCTAATTGGGATGGACTGGTTGGACCAACACCATGCCATCTTGGACTATCGGAACAAGGCATTCACTTTCTTAGATGAAGAAGGGAATCAAAGAGTCGTCTAAGGAATTCCTAGAGCTGTTACTTTTAGAGAAATCTGAGCAATGTAGCTGAAGAAGTGCTACAGAAAAGGCTGTCAATTATTTGTAGCCCATGTGGGGGAAACGCCTAAGCATAAGGTGTCAAGTATTGAGGATCATGAGGTACTTAAAGAGTTTGAAGATGTATTCCAGGAAGTACCTAGACTACCTCAAAAAAGGGATATTGATTTCTCTGTGAACTTGATGCCTGGAGCAGCTCCAGTGTCAAAGGCTCCATATAGGATGAGTGCGCTAGAACTGAAAGAGTTGCAGTTGCAGCTTGAAGAACTTCTGAAGAAAGGGTATATACGCCCAAGCATGTCACCTTGGGGTGCCCTAGTCCTATTCGTAAAGAAGAAGGATGGAACGTTGAGATTGTGCATCGATTTCAGGCAATTGAAAAAAGTAATGCTGAAGAACAAGTATCCTCTGTTGAGGATTGATGATCTCTTCGATCAGTTGAAGGATGCAAAGATATTTTCGAAAATATATCTAAGATCAGGATATCACCAAGTAATAATAAGAGATGAAGACATCAACAAGACCGCCTTTAGAAAAAGGTATGGTCATTATGAGTTCACAGTGGTGCCGTTTGGAATGTCAAATGCACCCGTTGTTTTTATGAGCTTGATGAATGGAGTATTTAGGGACTATCTAGACAAGTTTGTCATCGTCTTCCTGGATGAAATTTTGGTGTATTCCAAGACCGAAGAAGAACACAAACAACATCTGAGGATGGTGTTGTAGGTGCTAAGAGAGCACCAACTATATGCCAAGCTGAGAAAGTACTCATTTTATCAGGAGCGGATCCATTACTTGGCACATATTATCTCGAAGAATGGGATAGTGGTAGACCCTGAGAAGATTGAATCCATTAGAGAATGGTCAGTGCGAAGGAACGTAACGAAAGTTAGATCATTCATGGGATTGGATGGTTATTACAGAAGGTTCATCGCAGGGTTTTCCAAGATAGCTCACCCTATCACTTCCTTGCAAAGAAAGGGGAAGCAGTTTTACTAGACAGAGGGATGTGAAGAAAGTTTCTAGCAATTGAAGCAGTTGTTAACCAGTGCTCCAATCCTGAGGATTGCAGATCCAAATGCAGATTTCATAGTATGCATTGATGCATGCAAAGAAGGACTGGGAGGGGTCCTCAGTCATAACGGATTCGTAATCTGTTATGAGTCTAGGAAATTAAAAGAGCACGAGAAGAACTATGCAACCCATGACTTGGAGTTGGCAGCCATAGTTAATGCTCTAAATAAATGGAGGCATTACCTCATGGGAAGGAGGTTTGAACTCAGAACATACCATAACAGTCTGAAATATTTGTTTGATCAACCAACCTTAAATTCTAGACAATGTAGGTGGCTGGAATTTCTGTGTGAGTACGACTTTGAGATCAAGCATATCAAAGGAAAGGAGAATAAAGTGGTTGATGCACTCAGTAGGAGGGTGCATGAATTACATGCTACAACCATTAGCATGTATCGAACTGATATTAAAAGAATAATTCTAGAGGCTGCAAATGCAGATCTATAGTACATAGAATTGGTAGCCAAGCTACAATAGGGTAAGATGCCACAGAAGTTGGAAATTTATAAATTGGAAACAGATGGAACACTGTTGTACAAGAACATAGTTTTTGTACCCAATGTCCAGTGCTTGAAACAGATGATTTTGTAGGAGATGCATAATGTGCCTTATGCAGGGCACCTTGGATATCAGAAAAAAGTAGCAGCGGTCAAGAGCCATTACTTTTCGCTGGGTATGAAGAGAGAGATCATTGAATACATCGCTAGATGTATGGAGTGCCAAAAATTTTAAGTTGAGCATATGCACCCAACAGAGTTGTTGCAACCTTTACCCATTCCTGAGTGGAAGTGGGAAGTAGTAAAGATGGATTTTATCACGGGATTGCCCTGAACAGGCAAGCTACATGATTCGATCATGGTGGTGGTGGACAAGCTTACAAAATCTGTCCATTTTATTCCACTGAAAACTACTCACAAGGCAACATATGTTGCTGATATTTTCATAAAGGAAGTGGCATGATTGCATGGAATTCCTAAAACGATTGTGTCTGACAGAGACCCGAAATTCACCTCGAATTTCTGGAAAGGATTGTTCAAAGGATTCAGAACGAATTTGAACTTTAGTACAACTTATCATCCTAAGTCTGATGGACAGACAGAGAGGGTGAACAGAGTAATAGAACACATACTGAGAATATATGTGATGGACAAACCATCAAGATGGGAAGACTACCTACACTTGGTAGAATTCACCTACAACAATGGGTATCATGCATCATTGAAGATGAGCCCATTTGAAGCACTTTATGGAAGAAAGTGTAATACTCTAGTGAGTTGGGATAATCCAGCTGATAGAACAGTAGTTGGGCCAGAGTTGCTCAAGGAGATGGAGGACGAAATGATAAAAATTAAGCAGAATTTGAAAGCTTCCCAAGATAGGCAGAAAAGTTATGCTGATAAGAACAGAACCCACATAGAGTTCAAAGTGGGTGATTATGTTTTCCTGAAAGTGAAAGCTAACAGGAGTTCCCTGAAGCTGGGAAGTTGTGCCAAGTTGGAAGACAAATTTTGTGGGCCATTTGAAATCCTAGAAAGGATTGGGCCAGTTGCATATATGCTTGCATTACCTGCATCCATGATTGTACATAATGTGTTTCATGTTTCATTTCTTAAAAAGTATATGCATGATGCTAATCATGTAATTGATTGGAATGTGATCCAGGTGGAGCAAGAAGGTGTCCTGCAAGTGCATCATGTGCGCATATTGGATAGGAAAAACAAACAACTCTGGAATCAATCCATAGGGCTTGTAAAGGTCTAGTGGACCTAGTACGGTCCTAAGGACATGACATGGGAGAATGAAGATGTTATGCGGGTAGAGTACCCGCATCTTTTTGAAAATTTTGAAAAGCTTGCAGATGCAGTGTAAAGTTGCACTGAGGACAGTGCAAAAATAAGGGGAGGGGATTATAATGTCCCCAAGGCTGAGCCCTATTGTAAATCATTTCTATGAAGTATAAATATTTTTTATGAACTTTAATTCAAGTTTATAAGGCTGGTGAGCCAAGTTATATAAGCTAGTGGGCTTATGTGTTATTAGGCCAGGGAGCCTAAGTGTTGAAGGCCAGGAGCCTGATTTTTGTACATCTAATTATGCACAGTATTAATACAAAACATCTCTGCGTGTGGACTGACCACGATGAATGAGTGATGGGGGACTAAGCTTCCACAAAACCTGGGTAAGGGATTGGGGGTTGGAAGGTTGGAAAGAGAGGCTAAGTGTGGAGCCTAGGGGCTTAAGTCCTTGGGCATAATATTTTAATATTATCCCAAAAGCCATGTGAAATCTATGTTTTGTCCTAAGTTCTTGGGGAGGGATGCATGCAGCTTCATGGGCGACATGTGTTGACCCAGGAGCATGCGATTTAACCCAAGAACTGAGCCGTGTTGGGGGTTCTCTTTCCATTCCGTCGACTGTTGCGTAGGAGTTGGGTGGGCATTCCTCCATCCATCACCTAAATCCGGGGTTCGACCTTCCAATTCCTCCATCCTCCATCTGTACGTGTTTGACCTCTGGATTGAACCTATGTACACCTTACGCATCTCTGAAACCAGAGAGGTGAGTTTGTTCCTTATTGCTGGTTGGGAGAACTGAATGTTTCGTAATTGCTGAGTTGTGCATTCTATGTTGCTTGCCGGAAATCTTAACACATCATGTAATCACAGAGCTGCGCTATGATTTAGCGCTGATCATTTCCGTTTCGGGTGTCCATACCCAGTTTCCCAATTGACTGTTGTGGCCACGCAGTGCTGGACTTTGTGTGGCTTGCTGGCCAGTGTGAGGGAGGTGATTGTTGTTGAAGAGGCAGGTTACCCAGTCTATGAGCGACTCTCTCCCAGTGAGAGAGTGCGTGGAGGAAGTGAGAACTCTTGTAAGGAGTCCTGTAGCTGCAACAGAGCTCAGAGACTTCCGGTCCGGTTTGTTGCTAAAGCCCAAGGGAAGGGAGGTTAGCAGCTGATGGACTATCTTGGTGACAGTGAAGGTGTCCTGGGGTGGGACAGACATGTGGGGAATGAGAGTCTATGGGCAGTGGGAATAAGTGGCTCCTGGGAGAGAATCCTTCTCCTGTGACTGTGTGTCTTCCTGTATTCCCAGCCTAGCCTAGGAATCCCTACCTGATGGAGCTTAGTCCCAGCTCAGGGGTGACCTACTACTGAGAGTGATGAGCAACACGGTCGAAGGCTGGGAGGTTCGTGGGAGGTCTACACGCAATTGGTGAATTACATCCAGTCTAAAAGATAAGTATATACATACGTATAATTACAATTAAATATGTATGTCTGTGATTATAGCAATGTTTACATGTATTCTGTTGTATTCATGAATTATTTTTAATGCCGTGGATTATGTATGCTAATCGTATTAATGTGATTACACTGTGTTTAACTATTATTAAGTAATTGTATTTCATAATAATGCATAATATATTATAGTAGTGTTTTTCCGCATAGTAATGTTGGCCCGACCATGGGGTTGATGGTTAGGAACGTTACAGCCTTAGCCCATTTTGTAAAGTAATCGACAACAACGATTATATAACCGTGCCCCCTGGCTGAGGTAGGCGTACATTGCATGAAATCAATGCCCCATTTAGTAAAGGGGTCGATGGAAACAATGGGATGTAGCGAAGCAGGGTTGGTTCGTGCCTTTTTGTGGAAAACTTGGCAGAGTGGGCATTTTTTGACTGCCTCAATACAATCTTTGAAAATTGAGGGCCAAAAGTAGCCGGCATGTAAAATTTTATGAGCGGTAGCCATCCTAGAAATATGACTGCCACAGGCTCCAAGGTGACAGTCATTAAGCACACGTTCAGCCTCTTCATGAGTTAGACATCGTCGCAGGATAGTGTCAATGCCATGGTGGTATAAAGTGTCATCGATAATAAGGTAACGACGAGAATGGTGGTGAATACGACGACGTTCTTCTCGAGAGATATCGTGCTGAAAAAGTTGGGTTTGGAGATAAAGAAGGATATCTCCATACCAAGGATCGGACGTGCTAATGAGGAACATAGTTTCGTCCGAGAGAGAATCTATGGGCTCAGTATCTTCATCAGCATGGGGAAGGTCGAAAATAAGCTCTGTAAACACTAGGGACCTTTTAGCTTTGGATTTAGTGAAATCGAGATTGAATTCTTGAAGTATAATGATCCATTTCGAATATTTTCCCCCAAGAACTTGATGTGTTAAAATGTGGTACATGGGGTTCGAGTCCGCAATAACTGTGGTGGTGCGTAGAAAAATGTAGTGAAAAAATCTTTGGACGGTGAGGACGGCTGCCAGAGCCAACTTTTCAACATGTGAATATCTGAGCTCTGGACTAGATAGACTTTTGCTCAAATAATATATCACGTGTTTCGCGCTGTTAGGGTCATCTTGAACTAACACCATGGCAATAGTGGAAGTGGAAGCTGCTAAGTAAAGGATATAGTCCTTTATGTAATTTAGAGGATGTAACAAAGGAGCGTTGATTAATGCATCCTTAAGAGAAACAAAGGATCGTTTAGCAGTGTCATCCCAGATAAAAGGTGTGTTTTTCTATAACAAGCGCATAAATCCTTGTGTAATCTCAGCATAGTTGCAAATGAAATGGTGAAGAAAGTTTTCTTTCCCCTGCAAACTTTGGAGTTGTGTCAGATTGTTAGGGAAGATAGAATGTATATATTCCTAGATTTCTTTGAGAGGTGGAAGAAAAGAGGATTGATGATGGCTATCATCCCAAGATACGTTGTCGATGCTAATCATTTCCAGTATTTATTCATAGGAAGGAAAAATTTGGGAAATGTAGTCGAACACAGATGTCAAGGAATTTAACCACGATGGCATCGAGTAAGTGTCGGGTGCCAAGAGATGTTGGTCATCCAAGGAGAGAGAGAAGGGATGATTTTAAGGATGGAAATTTAGTTTAAAATGTAGAAACGTTGGCGAATCTGACTAATCCTTCATATGTCAACTATAAATGTCGGGCGATATTTTTGTAAAAATATTCAAATTTCTAAGTATTTATATAGTTTTTATAAAATTTTGGCTATTTTTAAGGTAAAATAATTTTATCCTGTAGAATTTGGGAGAATCATTTTTAAAATAGCGAATCTCATTTTTGGAAAAATCATGGAAAATTAGACCATGAGAAAAATTTAGCCCCTAAAATCATCCTTGAGGGAGAGGCGGATTGGATGGCAGCGTATGAGGTTTCGGCTGGACTAACTGGAATGGTGTCACCTAGTGCATTGAATTCCAATAGACTAGGTACAATCCAAGGGTCAGATGATTCCAAGGATTGGTAAACCGTAGTCGAAATCATATTGATTGTGGCAACATGATGTGCAGTGGGTGGAAGCGGTGTAGGGAAGGTACCCATAAGGATAGAGTCTTTCAACAAGCCAACACCAACACTTTCATACGTGATCTTGTGATCTCCCAGAAAGGGAATATTGTTGGTAGCAGGAGTGCGAGCTTCAAGTGTGAAAAAATCTAACTAATCAACAATGACAATTTTACCTTGATGAGGAAATTGCACACATCGAAACACTGACGAAGCAACGACGGACATGGCATAGAACCAACTTCTTCCAAGCAATAAGTTTTAATCAAGGGGAGCATCGACCACCTCGACATCAACATATACGGATTTTCCGCCCAATTGGATGGATAGGGACTGCAAAAGTCTATGGGGATGAAAACCTCACCCATCAAATGCATGTAGCATCGTTGGGGATTCGTATATTAGTTTAATTAAGATCTAAAAGGATGTCAGTGACCAATGATAACACCCTTTCTGTCTTGCTTTTAGGGGTCTAGATACCAAGAGGGAATCTGCTTGTCCACAGGAGGATTCACCTGTAACAGAATTTGGTGACTCCACTGGGGATGGAGCTCTGATTTTTGGTTTCCTTTGCTAGATCTTGTTTTGGCCCTTTGCGCACTTCTTGACCTCTCCACATCGTGTCTCTGATTCTTAGATCAGATTGATTTCCTATTTCTTTCATCATACTCACCCTGATTGACTAAGTTTTCTTGGAATTTTGACTTTCTAAGTTTTGAGAGCCTAGCGCTCCCCTTCCCTTGCTATCAGAGTGCTAACACTCCCCATTGGCCTAACACAGAGCATTGGAACTCTCTGGTGCCCTTTACACCAGAGTGTTGCCCCTTTTCTGTGAGAATTTTTTTAGGATTTTCTCTCTCTAAATTCATTTCTTGATTTTTTCATTGGCTCAGAAGTTTTACAATCTCAGTTCATCTTGGTCTTGGCCTTCAACACCCTGTTTTCTAAGAATTGATCATCTTTTATTTGGAATTTGACATTTTCTTTCCTTGGCTTGAAGTCACTCTTTGTCTTTGTTGATTTAGGGTTAACTTGTTGTTTTCTTCTCATTTTTCTGATTGAGTAGAATCCTTTGTGAGGAGATTCAAAGATCTATGCACCTTTCCATTTGATCTTTGAGGTCATCTTGTCCAAGTTTTTTTTCAATCTTTTTGAGCTTTTAGTTTTCTTTTTGAAATTTTTTGTCATATTTGTCTTTCTTGTTTTATCACAACGAGAGTGCATTGTTGTTTATGTGTAATTTGCTTATGATTGTCTGAACCTTGTTGACTTTGCAATCTGGATGACATAGGAAGTTTTATATTAGATTGATTATCATTCACACATAAAGCAAAAGGATACTTTTTATGATTGTTTTTGGATTTTAGAAAGGATTGCTATGAGTTTTAGCATTACATTAGATTTGATTGAGAAAAAATTGATGGAGGATTCTACATCTTACTGCTTGACAGTGAAAATAACATCTTTCTCTTTCCCTTAAATAGGCATTCATTGAAAGAAAGGATTGCTTATCATTTCTTATGCATTTTTTTGGGGATTTGAGTCATAATACCATCAGTTTTATTGTCATACACCCTTTGAGTAAAGAACAACTGAAAAAATAATGCTAATTAAAATTTATCTAGAACATTTTGTTTTTAGAATCTTCCACCAACATTAAACTAGGATTAGCACTTTGGATTAGGCAGTGAGTACAACTCTCCAAAGTATTCAAAACAAACATTAGCATCTTGCGATAGGCAAAGAAAAATCCATTTGTTGTATAGGCTTTCTGGGATACCCCTCTCACATAGGGGTTACGCACAAGGTCACATTCAGGATAATTATGGAGATTATCCCTTTGTGGTTCAATTGTTTGTAGTGGTTTTTGGATTACTGAGAGGGGGGGTGAATCTGTAATAGCATATTATAATCCTTTTTCTTCAAATGTTATATCAATGTAGAATTATTATCCAATAATAAGAAGTAAGAAATAAACAATCACACACATACACAATACACCAGTGTTTTACGTGGAAACCCAAATTGGGAGAAAACCACATAATTCTTTTTCTTATATGTCTTGAAGAATTACATTCATTGGAAGCACCAAATTCCTTTGTTTTCTAGCTGCAACTAAAGGAGGCTCCAACCCCCTAGTTTCTTGGGATACAACCTGAGGGAACCTCCAACTCCCCAATTCTCTGGCTACAACCAGAAGGAGGGTACAACCCCCTATGTTCTCTGGCTACAACCAGAAGGTGGCTACAACCACATGTCCTTGCCCCGTCCTGCCACCCTGAAGTAGAAGTAGAATGATGGAACCACTGTCACACTATCACTATGATATATACCATTGTAAACCTGTACCAATAAATCTGAACCATGCATCAA
>JZKD02S0268415.1:61779-82328 GCA_000966675.3 Picea glauca | reverse complement strand
TAAGGGTGTGTTGATTCCCTGATGTTCATGCAAAGAGGGCATTGTTATTTTACAATAGAAACCAATCATGTTTTTTTAAGTTTTGAAAATTGCCCAAAAATGTGATTTTTAATGAAAAATTTGATTGTTGATGCAGGTGATTTCGGCAACAATCATGCTTGAGTGGAAAGAAATAGAGCATGAGATCTATGATGTGGCCTATTTGAAAATTCCCCGGCCGAGAGACGCGTTGAGGAATTGTGGTCTCCTCAAATATGTCAAATGCAAAAAATGAAGAAGGAGGTCCTTCTTCTTGAGCATATGATCGGGTTGTGGAACGTTGCAGAACAAGGATTCTAGATGGGAACACTTATTTTTACCATTGACTTAGAAGATGTGTACTTCATAACTAGTCTCTCAAAAAGAGGGCCTCCCATAGATCTAACCAGACAATGGGTACTTCCCGCACCTGTGGATGAGTATCTGGCAAACCATTATGTCCCAAGAGCGAGACTAGTGGGTGGCAGAATTGCATTCAAAGATATTAGGGATCTATCTCTTCGATCCATTTTGTTTTCCATTACGAGTATAGAGGGAAGTACGAGCACACACCTAGTTTCAATATCACAGTTGGCCTATGGTTTATAGTGTCTAGAGCCAACACTATTTAATTGGAGCGCAGGGTTTCTTCACCACGTGAAGGAACAGATTACGAGATGCAGATCAGGGAAACAAAAGCAGTTCGAATATGGTTCATTCTTGGTTTCATTCTTCTTAGAACACATTCCTGGGATGAAACCTTAGATTTCATTACCGGTATGACTAGTGGGAGAACCACGTATGGAGTGATGGACCAACCTATCTCCGAGACTAGGCCCAAATTCAGAGTTCAGATTCACCGATGATTTCTTCGCTTGGCCGAGACACCAATTGATCGTGATAGAAGAATTTCCATATGCTGGAGTAGATTTATGGGGAAATATGGACTTGGTTCTTCTAGAGGGGGAGGATTGGAATACGTCGGGTAAGAAACCAAATTGATCTTGTCAAGTGTTTTTAATTTTTGAATGTTCTAATTTTTTTTAAGTACATAGAAGAGTATTTAACAGACATATCGTTTCATCATGCAGATAGAGGAGCAACACATCCAGTAGATATGCCAACACTGGGGCGTCGTGGGGATTCTCAGATAGTGGTAGATCAAGGGATAGCAGTAGGAGGTCTCTTGGAGGTTGAAAGAAATCTCCAAGGTCTCACGATGGGTATCCCTCCTCTCAGGAGACGAGAAGTGCCACTACATCTACAAAGACACACTGTGGGAGTTTCTGAGAGTCTTAACTCTTTGCTGAGGTGAATAGCCCTTGCAATGATATGTTACTCACAACATAATGTGATGCAGGGAGATTAGGATCTTTCTGATGATTAGATAGTTTGTATGACGATATTTATGCGTGTGAGGACCCACATTTTTCCTATCTATGTACCATTTTTTATGTAATCAAACTTTCTCAGTCACACCGTATATATATATACATTTCTGAGGTTTTACAGTGCCAAATGATTTTCAAATGATGATGTATTTTATCTGATGTGTTTTAATTTACATGATGATATGTGATGTGATTCATTTCCTTTATGAAAAAGTATCTATGTGCGAGATATCTATCCATAATGTAATTTGCTAACGAATCCGAAATGGTATTGAGTTCTCTCGGTATGTGTCGGTATTCGATAAAATCAAATGTTCATTCAATACGGAGAACTCATAGGTGGAGTCGTAGCAGGATAGGATTGCGAATAGTGTAGATTCGATTTAGTTGAATGACCACGAGTTGAGAGTCCAGATTGACAATTATGTGAGAAATGCCTAGGGAGGATGCTTCGGTTAAAATTTTGATGACAGCATGATATTCTGCCATGTTAGTAGTTGTCGATCCTAAGAAAATACCTCTGGAACTCACCAACTCGTTAGAGTGGTAAATGACCCAAGCTGCGGAAGGAACGTTCTGGGTGTGTTGACTAGCACCATCTGCAAACCCAACAAATATATGAAAGGGATATGTCATCTTCACATGAAAACACAAGACATAGTATAAGCAGCTAAGGAAAAAACTCGAGCATGCAAAAGAAAAAGACACACCAAACTAAAAATACAATATTGTACAAAGCACGTATGCTAGATGTTCTATGCATAGTACTTCTTAAGGTAAATCTCGTTCCGAGGCTCACCTAGAGAGATTCCATCGTAGTGCACTAACTCGTAGGTGCCTCTATGTAGAATATGTTCCATGATGTAAGGACCATGCCATAGAGGTTCTAACTTGCTCGTCCCTAATTTGTCATGAACCTGGTCATAAACGAGGACTAGGTCTCCTTCTACAAAAGTGCGAGGATGGACAGACTTGCCGTATTGATTCTTGATTCGTTTTTGATATGTCTCATTGACGAGAGCAACATCATGACATGTTTCATCCAACCTAGTCAAGTGTAAGAAACGTTCTTCTTTAGCAAAAGTGTGGGGCAGGAGTTCTACTTTGAGTTTTAACAAAGGAGTTTCGCACTTGATTGGTAAAACAGATTCTATGCCATATACTAGCTGGAAAGGAGTGAAACCAATAGCAGATTTTACTAAGGTCTAGCAGGCCTAGAGAGTGGAGAAAAGTTGTATATGCCAGGATGTCTTGTTGGCCCCTACCATCCTTTGGATCATAGTTTTTAGGACTTTGTTGATAGCTTCAACTTGTCCATTTGCTTGAGGATAGTACGGGGATGAGTTCTCATGGAGAAAAACCAACTTGGAATGCAACTCACTCATCATCTGGTTTTTAAAGTGTGAACCATGATCAATGAAAATGGCTTGTGGATCACCAAAACAAGTGATGATGTGGTTAAAAAAGAAAATATATGTAGTACGACCATCATTCAGAAAGGTAGGCATAGCCTTTGTAATGTCCCCAAGGCTGAGCACTGTTATAAATCATGTCTATGAAGTATAAAGCTTGTTTATGAACTGTAATTCAAGTTTAAAAGGATGGTGAGCCAAGTTATATAAGCTAGTTGGCTTATGTGTTATTAGGCCAAGGAGCCTAAGTGTTGAAGGCTAGGATCCTGATTTTTGTACATGTAATTATGGACAGTATTTATACAAAACATCTCTGCGTGTGGACCGACCACGATGAATGAGTTATGGGGCACTAAGCTTCCACAAAACCTGGGTAAGGGATTGGGGGCTGGAAGGTTGGAAAGAGAGGCTAAGTGTGGAGCCTAGGGGCTTAAGTCCTTGGGCATAATATTTTAATATTATCCCAAAAGCCATGTGAAATCTATGTTTTGTCCTAAGTTCCTCGGGAGGGATGCATTCATCTTCATATGCGACATGTGTCGACCCAGGTGCATGCAATTTAACCCAGGAAATGAGTCGTGTTGGGGGTTCTCTTTCCATTCCGTCGACTATTGCATAGGAGTTGGGTGGGCATTCCTCCAACCATCACCTAAATCCGGGGTTCAACCTTCCAATTCCTCCATCCTCCATCTGTACGCGTTTAGCCTCTGTGATTGAACCTCTGTACACCTTACGCATCTCTAAAAATAGAGAGGTGAGTTTGTTACTTATTGCTGGTTGGGAGAACTGAATGTTCTGTAATTGTTGAGCCGTGCATATTGTGTTGCTTGCCGAAAATATTAACACATCCTGTAATCGCAGAGCCACACTATGCTTTAGTGCTGATCATTTCCATTTCGGGTGTCCATACCCATTTTCCCAATTGACTTTTGTGGCCACACAGTGCTGGATTGTGTGTGGCTTGTTGGCCAGTATGAGGGAGGTGATTGTTTTTGAAGAGGCATGTTACCTAGTCCATGAGCGACTCTCTCTAGGTGAGAGAGTGCACGGAGGAAGTGAGAAATCCTGGAAGGAGTCTTGTAGCTGCCACAGAGCTCGGAGACTCCCGGTCCGGTTTATTGCTGAAGCCCAAGGGAAGGGAGGTTAGCATCCGATGGACTGTCTTGGTGACAGTGAAGGTGTATATTCCTGGGGTGGGACAGACATGTGGGGAATGAGAGTCTGTGGGAAATGGGCATAAGTGGCTCCTGAGAGAGAATCCTTCTCCTGTGACTGTGTGTCTTCCTGTATTCCTTGCCTAGTCTAGGAATCCCTACTCGGTGGAGCTTAGTACCAACTTGAGGATGACCTACTACTGAGAGTGATGAGAAACGTATTCTAAGGCTGGGAGGTTAGTGGGAGGTATACACAAAGTTGGTGAATTACATCCAGTCTAAAAGATAAGTATGTACATGCGTATAATTTCAATTAAATATGCATGTCTGTGATTCTATCAATGTTTACATGTATTCCGCTGTATTTGTGAATTATTGTTAATGTCGTTGATTATGTATGCTAATGGTATTAATGTGCTTACGTTGTGTTTAATTTTTATTAAGTAATTTTATTTCATAAGAATGCATAATATGTTATAGTAGTGTTTTTTCGCGTGGTAATGTTGGCCTGACCATGGCGTTGATGGTCGGGAACGTTACAATATGGTATCAGAGCCTAGTTTCAATGTTGATCCTAGATGGGCCAAATAAGTGGTCTTTGGATCAAGGTTTTGAGAATAAATTGTGTCTAGAGGACTAATTTCATACCTCAAAATGTTTCTAAGTGTCAACAAACTACTTGATCATGTTACAAAGCTCAAGAGGTGTAGCAATATTATAAAATTGTAGTCGGTGTGGTATATGGCCACAGGGAGCGAGAGAACTCCACACCAGAAGTGTTGGAGCCATAGAATTTGTTCGGGGGGGAAGGAGAACCCTCACAACCATCAAATCTGGATAATGTGCACAAGGTTTAAAACCCTTTGGAGTTGCACAAGAATGTGGAAATCGCGATACGTGAAATCCCAAATTCATCAGGACCATCCATCGGAAAGGATGCGTGGAGAGCGATCAACCTTTCTCTAACTCGTGACTTGAAATGGTCTAAGGGTGATTTTGTGAAAATTCACAAAACAAGAATTCATGATTGGATCACAACCATCAATCTAAGAGAGATCTGGACCGTTAATTGTCCAAGAAGAAATCGACATTTTGGGAATAGGGAGGATGAAGGTGGAAAATCTTTTGACCTCGTGACACATGAAATCCCGATACGTGAAATGTCGATGAGATATGAGTCGTCAGATCATGGGGAATTAGGATCGTTGGATCAAGTAGATGAAAGTTTAGAAGGAGGGTACCAATTCATTGGCCAGAAATCCTTGAGAAGAAGAGTTGGATGGTCAGAATTCTCTGTGGAGAACTCACAAAATCGTGAGGACCGTAAGATAGCCAAAAGTTGTAAGGTGGTTAGTGGATGGAGAAACTTGCCACCCTAGGATCCAGAATAAATGTGGGTCATTGATCGTGGTTGGTTTGATCTATTGGATCATTTCATGAATTCAGGGATCATGAACTTGGAGCATAGGCCAAATTCTTGGTCACTCCAAGTCCCGAATTGCGAAAGAGATTAAGAAGGGTAGAATCAGATGGTGGAGCACTTCTAGGAAGAAGTGTCGAAATCCCGTGAGCCATCAGATCTAGCCAACTAGCGAGGAGGTTAGGGCTGAAGAGATTTGACAAGTGTAAGCTTAGGAGAGATCTGGACCATCGGATCAGGGGAGGCTCACATCCGTTGATCTCATACATGAATTCCCATATCAGAATTCGAGGATTGAAGTGACAAGATATTTGGAGTCGTTGCATCATGAACTCCCGGTTCACGAAACTCTAAAAAGATCTGGACCATTAGATCCAAATCATCGAGGATTGTTGGATCTCATACAAGAACTCATGTATCTGAATTTGGGGATTGAAGTGACAAGATATTTGGAGTCGCTGCATCGTGAACTCTCAGTTCACAAAAATCCAAAAAGATCTTGACCGTTGGATCCAAATCATCGAGGATCATTGGATCTCATACAAGAACTCGTGTATCAGAGTTTGGGGAATGGAGTGACCAATGGTTTGGGTCGGTGCATTTCGAACTCTCAGTTACCAAAAACCCGAAACCCAAAGTTTCGAAGTCCCAAAATCTTTGAAGATGGAAGAACCGTAGTGAATTTTAACCGTTGGATGTTGGGTAAACGTGGACCGTCAATCCACCCGATTTACGTGAATTTGGTAAATCAAAAATTTGGGAGATATATGTGCATACCTTAAACTCTTTGAAGTTCGAAAGCCCGAGTAGCACCTAGTAGTCTAGCATTTGGTCACGACCTTTGGTTACGAGGTTAGGGGCTAAGAAAGAGGGAGCTATCACCCGAAAATTATAGAGCTGAGTAGAACTCGGAAAATTTGTGAAGTCGAAGAGTCTTCTTAAATTAGAATGGTTTTGAATGTGTGGAAATTGCTAAGAATGATGACCTGACAAATCCTTGTTGTTTACACGTGTGTTTGCAGAAGCTTAGCAAGTGCCAGAAATGAATAGGGTTGTCATTGAGAGCAGAGAATGGAAGAGGTGCGGATTTCCTCCAATTCATAGAACGAAAGAGAAGGAAGGAATTCCAACTTGGGAGTCAAAGGATCAAACTCTAATGGGTAAGGAAAAGAGATGGATAAGGAAGGACATATGATGAAATCATTGAAAGATTGTAGAAATATGACCAGGCTCGCTGAGATGATAGCCAAACACTCATGAAATTCAGGGATAAGCAGGGTGAATTCAACTTAAGGATGTTGAAGAGTCTGGAAAGAATAGAAAAGAAATTGGAAAAGGAGAGTGACTCAAGAAAGACAGAGATTTGTAGGACCCCTGAGAGGAAAAGAATATCAAGGAGAGTTAGCAGACATCGTCGTCGCTCCCCAAAGCATTCCAGTAGGGAAGAACATAGTAGTTCAAGCCCATCTCCTGCCAAAAAGCATAGGAGATTTGGGATGGATGAATTGAAAGGGGAAATGAGCAAGATCAAGCCTCCAACATTTGAAGGAGAACATAAGAAGGAGGAAGATGTCAAAACTTGGTTTCTTGGTATGAGGAAGTACTTTCAACTGCAGAATTATTCCTCTCATGTAGAGGGCAGGATTTCCATGTATCAATTGAAGGGAAAGGCATCCATGTGGTGGGATCAATTTGTGCAAGTGCAGCACATCAGGGAAAGGGACATCACATGGAAAGAATTCAAGAGGTATTTCGAGAGGAAATACTTAACTAAAAGATATTATGACAGAAAGATGAAAGATTTCTTTGAACTCAAGCTAGACAACCAGACCATTGATGAGTATGAACGAAAGTTTTTGGAATTATTGAAGTATGTTTCGTTCATTAAAGATGAGTCTGTTAAGATTCAGAGGTACCTGAGTGGATTACCGCCTCCTATTGGGGATAAGATTTAGTATGATGACCCAAAGACTATGGAAGAAACAATAAGAAGAGCAAAGTGCTTATTTGAAAAACAAAGAGAAAATCCTACCTTTTGGAAGGCTTGGGATGACCAGAAAAAGTTCAAGAAAGAACAGAGGCAGAAGGGACATAAACCACCCTTTTTCAGAAACAGTCCTCAAGGACAGCTGTCTCTTAGAGAGCCCAGGAAGGTTGAAGTGGGTGGGCAAATGTCAAGGCCACCACCTATGGAATGTTGGGGTTGTAAAGAAAACCATAGGTACAGGGATTTCCCCCACAAAAATGATAAAGTAAGGGTTCTCCACAATGTTTAGCAAGCTGAAATAGTGGAGGACATGGGCAGTAGAATTCCAAGGATCTACGCAGCCCTGGACAACAAGAAATTTGAGTATCAGTCACACATGATTGAGGTAGAAGGTATGATAAAAAACCAACCATTTACTATTTTAGTTGATTCAGGGGCTAGCCATAGTTATATAGACCCTAGAGTGGTAAAAAGTTTGCATTTGATAAGAAGCAAACATGAAAATTCTTGGTTAGTGTAGCTAGCTACAGGAACCAAGAGGAAAGTCATGGAGTTAGTCAAGTCCTGTCCTGTAGACATGAATGGACTGAGCACGAAGGCTGATTTGAAAATTTTGTCGTTAGGCTCTTATGACTGTCTAATTGGGATGGACTGGTTGGACCAACACCATGCCATCTTGGACTGTCGGAACAAGGCATTCACTTTCTTAGATGAAGGAGGGAATCAGAGAGCCGTCCAAGGAATTCCTAGAGTTGTTACTTTTAGAGAAATCTCAACAATGTAGCTGAAGAAGTGCTACAGAAAAGGTTGTCAATTATTTACATCCCATGTGGGGGAAACGCCTAAGGATAAGGTGTCAAGTATTGAGGATCATGAGGTACTTAAAGAGTTCGAAGATGTATTCTAGGAAGTACCTGGAGTACCTCTTAAAAGGGATATCAATTTCTCTGTGAACTTGATGCCTAGAGTAGCTCCAGTGTCAAAGGCTCCATACAGGATGAGTGCGCTAGAATTGAAAGAGTTGCAGTTGCAGCTTGAAGAACTTCTGAAGAAAGGGTATATACGCCCAAGCATGTTGCCTTGGGGTGCCCCAGTTCTGTTTGTAAAGAAGAAGGATGGAACACTGATATTGTGCATTGATTTCAGGCAATTGAACAAAGTAATGGTGAAGAACAAGTATCCTCTACCGAGGATTGATGATCTCTTTGATCAGTTGAAGGATGCAAAGATATTTTTGAAAATAGATCTAAGATCAGGATATCACCAAGTAAGAATAAGAGATGAAGACATCAACAAGACTGCCTTTAGAAAAATGTATGGTCATTACGAGTTCACAGTGGTTCCGTTTGGACTGTCAAATGCACCCGTTGTTTTTATGAGCTTGATGAATGGAGTATTCAGGGACTATCTAGACAAGTTTGTCATCGTCTTCCTGGATGACATTCTGGTGTATTACAGGACTGAAGACAAACACGAACAACATCTGAGGATGGTGTTGCAGGTGCCAAGAGAGCACCAACTGTATGCCAAGCTGAGAAAGTGCTCATTTTATTAGGAGCGGATCCATTACTTGGGACCTATTATCTTGAAGGATGGGATAGCGGTATACCCTAAGAAGATTGAATCCATTAGAGAATGGTCAGTTCCAAGGAACATAATGGAAGTTAGATCCTTCATGGGATTGGTTGGTTATTACAGAAGGTTCATCACAGGTTTTTCCAAGATGGATCACCCTATCACTTCCTTGCAAAGAAAGGGGAAGCAGTTTTACTGGACAGAGGGATGTGAGGAAAGTTTCCAGCGATTGAAGCAGTTGTTAACCAGTGATCCAATCTTGAGGATTGTAGATCCAAATGAAGATTTCATAGTATGCATTGATGCATGCAAAGAAGGAGTGGGAGGGGTCCTCAGTCAGAATGGATTCGTAATATGTTATGAGTCCAAGAAATTAAAAGAGCATGAGAAGAAATATGCAACCCATGACTTGGAGTTGGAAATCATAGTTCATGCTCTAAATAAATGGAGGTATTACCTCATGGGAAGGAGGTTTGAACTCAGAACAGACCATAACGGTCTGAAATATTTGTTTCATCAGCCAACCTTAAACACTAGACAATGTAGGTGGCTGGAATTTCTATGTGAGTACGACTTTGAGATCAAGCATATCAAAGGAAAGGAGAATAAAGTGGTTGATGCACTCAGTAAGAGGGTGCATGAATTACATGCTACAACCATTAGCATGTATCAGACTAATATTAAAAGCATAATTCTATAGGCTGCAAAGGCAGATCTGCAGTACATAGAATTGGTAGCCAAGCTACAACAGGGTAAGATGTCACAGAAGATGAAAATTTATAAATTGGAAATAGATGGAACACTGTTGTACAAGGACATAATTTTTGTACCCAATGTCCAGTGCTTGAAACAGATGATTTTGTAGGAGATGCATAATGTGCCTTATGCAGGGCACCCTGGATATCAGAAAAAAGTAGCAGCGGTCAAGAGCCATTACTTTTCGCTAGGTATGAAGAGAGAGATCGTTGAATACATAACTAGATGTATGGAGTGCCAGAAAGTTAAAGCTGAGCATAGGCACCCAACAAGGTTGCTGCAACCTTTACCCATTCCTGAGTGGAAGTGAGAAGTAGTAACGATGGATTTTATTACGGCATTACCTCGAATAGGCAAGTTGCATGATTCGGTCATGGTGGTGGTGGACAAGCTTACAAAAGCTTCCCATTTTATTCCACTGAAAACTACTCACAAGGCAACAGATGTTGTTGATATTTTCATAAAGGAAGTGGCACGATTGCACGGAATTCCTGAAACGATTGTGTCCGACAGAGACCCGAAATTCACCTCGAATTTATATAAAGGATTGTTCAAAGGATTTGGAATGAATTTGAACTTTAGTACAACTTATCATCGTGAGTCTGATGAAAAGACAGAGAGGGTGAACAGAGTAATAGAAGACATACTGAGAATGTATGTGATGGACAAACCATCAAGATGGGAAGACTACCTACATTTGGTAGAATTAGCCTACAACAATGGGTATCATGCATCGTTGAAGATGAGCCCATTTGAAGCACTTTATGGAAGAAAGTGCAATACTCCAGTGAGCTGGGATAATCCAGCTGATAGAACAGTAGTTGGGCCAGAGTTGCTCAAGGAGATGGAGGACCAAATGATAAAAATTAAGCAGAATTTGAAAGTTGCCCAAGATAGGCAGAAAATTTATGCTGATAAGAATAAAACCCACATAGATTTCAAAGTGGGTGATCATGTTTTCCTGAAAGTGAAAGCTAACAGGAGTTCCCTGAAGTTGGGAAGTTGCGCCAAGTTGGCAGCCAGATTTTGTGGGCCATTTGAAATCCTGGAAAGGATTGGGCCAGTTGCATATATGCTTGCATTACCTGCATCCATGACTGTACATAATGTGTTTCATGTTTCATTTCTTAAAAAGTATATGCCTGATGCTAATCATGTAATTGATTGGAATGTGATCTAGGTAGAGCAAGAAGGTGTCCTGCAAGTGCATCATGTGAGCATATTGGACATTGAAAAAAAACAACTATGGAATCAAGCCATAGGGCTTGTAAAGGTCCAGTGGACCTGGTACGGTCCTGAGGACATGACATGGGAACATGAAGATGTTATGCAGGCATAGTATCTGCATCTTTTTGAAAATTTTGAAAAGCTTGTAGATGCAGTGTAAAGTTGCACTGAGGACAGTGCAAAAATAAGGGGAGGGGATTGTAATGTCCCCAAGGTCGATCCTTGCTGTAAATCATGTCTATGAAGTATAAAGATTGTCTATGAACTTTAATTCAAGTTTATAAGGCTGGTGAGCCAAGTTATATAAGCTAGTGGGCTTGTGTGTTATTACGCCAGGGAGCCTAAATGTTGAAGGCTAGGAGCCTGATTTTTGTACATGTAATTATGCACAGTATTAATACAAAACATCTCTATGTGTGGACTGACCACGATGAATGAGTGATGGGGGAATAAGCTACCACAAAACCTAGGTAATGGATTGGGGGTTGGAAGGTTGGAAAGAGCGGCTAAGTGTGGAGCCTAGGGGCTTAAGTCCTTCGGCATAATATTTTAATATTATCCCAAAAGCCATGTGAAATCTATGTTTTGTCCTAATTTCCTAGGGAGGGATGCATGCATATTCATGGGCGACATGTGATGACCCAGGAGCATGCGATTTAACCCAGGAACTGAGCCGTGTTGGGGGTTCTCTTTCCATTCTGTCGACTGTTGCGTAGGAGTTGGGTGGGCATTCCTCCAACCATCACCTGAATCTGGGGTTCGACCTTCCAACTCCTCCATTCTCCATTTGTACACATTTGACCTCTCTGATTGAACCTATGTACACCTTATGCATCTCTGAAACCAGAGAGGTCAGTATGTTCCTTATTGTTGGTTTGGAGAATTGAATGTTCCGTAATTGTTGAGTCGTGCATCCTGTGTTTCTTGCCGAAAATCTTAACGTATCCTGTAATCATAGAGCCACGCTATGCTTTAGTGTTGATTGTTTTCGTTTCAGGTGTCCATACCCATTTTCCCAATTGAATGTTGTGGCCATGCAGTGCTGGACTGCATGTGGCTTGATGGCCAGTGTGAGGGAGGTGATTATTGTTGAAGAGGTAGGTTACCCAGTCTATGAGTGACTCTCTCCAAGTGAGAGAATGCACGGAGGAAGTGAGAACTCTTGGAAGGAGTCATGTAGTTTCCACAGAGCTCGGAGACTTCCGGTCCAGTTTGTTGTTGAAGCCTAAGGGAAGGGAGGTTAGTAGTCGATGGACTGTCTTGGTGACAGTGAAGGTGTCCTGGGGTGGGACAGACATCTGGGGAATGACAGTCTGTGGGCAGTGGGCATAAGTGGCTCCTGGGAGAGAATCCTTCTCCTATGACTGTGTGTCTTCCTATATTCCCTGCCTAGCCTAGGAATCCCTACCCGGTGGAGCTTAGTCCTAGCTCAGGGGTGACCTACTGCTGAGAGTGATGAGCAGCGTGATCTAAGGCTGGGAGGTTCGTGGGAGGTCTACATGCATTTGGTGAATTACATCCAGTCTAAAAGATAAGTATATACATGCGTATAATTTCAATTAAATATGCATGTATGTGATTCTAGCAATGTTTACATGTATTTCGTTGTATTCGTGAATTATTGTTAATGCCGTGGATTATGTATGCTAATAGTATTAATGTGCTTATGCTATGTTTAATTGTTATTAAGTAATTGTATTTTATAACAATGCATAATATGTTATAGTAGTGTTTTTCCACGTAGTAATGTTGGCCCGACCATGGGGTTGATGGTCAGGAACATTACAAACTTAGCCCAATTTGTAAATTAATCGACAGCAATGATTATATAACCATTCCCCCCGACTGAGGTAGGCGTACATTGCATGAAATCAATGCCCCATTTGGCAAAGGGGCCGATGGAAACAATGGGATGTAGCAAAGAAGGGTTGGTTCATGCCTTTTTGTGGAAAACTTGGCAGAGTGGGCATTTTTTGATTGCCTCAATATAATCTTTGAAAATTGAGGGCCAAAAGTAGATGGCATGTAAAACTTTATGAGTGGTAGCCATCCATAAAATATGGCTGCCACAGGCTCCAAGGTGACAGTCATTAAGCACACGTCCAGCCTCTTCATGAGTTAGACATTGTCGCAAGATAGTGTCAATGCCATGGTGGTATAAAGTGTCGTTGATAATAAGGTAACAATGAGAATGGTGGTGAATACGATGACGTTCTTCCCGAGAGATATCGAACTGAAAAATTTGGGTTTGGAGATAAGGAAGGATATCTCCATACCAAGGATCAGACGTGATAATGAGGAACATAGTTTCGTCTGGGAGAGAATCTATGGGCTCAGTATCTTCATCAGCATGGGGAAGGTCGCAAATAAGCTCTGTAAACACCAGGGACTTTTTAGCTTTGGATTTAGTGAAATCGAGATCGAATTCCTGAAGGATAACAATCCATTTCAAATATTTTCCCCTCAGAACTTGATGTGTTAAAATGTGGTACATGGGGTTCGAGTCCGCAATAACCATGGTGGTGCGTAGAAAAATGTAGTGACAGAATCTCTGGACAGTCAGGACTGTTTCCAGGGCCAACTTTTCAACATGTGAATATCTTATCTCTGGACTAGATAGACTTTTGCTCAAATAATATATCACATGTTCTGCGTCGTTAGGGTCATCTTGAACTAACACCATGGCAATAGTGGAAGTGGAGGCTACTAAGTAAAGGATATAGTCCTTTGTGTAGTTCATAGGATGCAACGAAGGAGCGTTGGTTAATGCATGCTTAAGAGAAACAAAGGATCGTTCAGCAATGTCATCCCAGATAAAAGGGGTGTCTTTCTGTAACAAGCACATAAATCCTTGTGTAATCTCAGCGTAGTTGCAAATGAAATGGCGAAGAAAGTTTTCTTTCCCCTGCAAACTTTGGAGTTGTGTCAAATTGTTAGGGAAGATAGAATGTGTATATTCCTAGATTTCTTCGAGAGGTGGAAGAAAAGAGGATTGATGATGGCTATCATCCCAAGATACGTTGTCGATGCTAAGCATTTCTAGTATTGATTCATCGGAAGGAAAAATTTGGGAAATGTAATCGAATGCAGATGTCAAGGAATTTAACCATGATGGCATCGAGTAAGTGTCGGGTGCCAAGAGATGTTGGTCATCCGAGGAGGGAGAGCAGGGATGATTTTAAGGATGGAAAATTATTTTAAAATGTAGAAACATTGGCGAATCTTACTAATCCTTCATATGTCAACTATAAATGTCTGGCTATATTTTTGTAAAATATTCAAATTTCTAAGTATTTATATATTTTTTATAAAATTTTGGCTATTTTTAAGGTAAAATAATTTTATCCTATAGAATTTGGGAGAATCATCTTTAAAATAGCGAATCTCATTTTTGGAAAAACCATGGAAAATTAGACCATGAGAAAAATTTATCCCCTAAAATCATCCTTGAGGGAGAGGCAGGTTAAATGGTAGCGTATGAGGTTTCGGCTAGACTAAGTGGAATGGTGTCACCTAGTGCATTGAATTCCAATAAACTAGGTACAATCCAAGGGTCAAATGATTCCAAGGATTGGTAAACCGTAGTCGAAATCATATTGATTGTGGCAACATGATGTGTAGTGGGTGGAAGCAGTGTAGGGAAGGTACCCATAAGGATAGAGTCTTTCAACAAGCCAACACCAATGCTTTCATACGTGATCTTGTGATCTCCCAGAAAGGGAATATTGTTGGTAGCAGGAGTGCGAGCTTCAGGTGTGAAAAAATCTAACTGATTGACAATGACAATTTTACCTTGATGAGGAAATTTCACACATCGAAACACTGACAAAGCAACGACGAACATGGCATAGAACCAACTTCTTCCAGGAAATAAGTTTTAATCAAGGGGAGCATCGACCACCTCAACATCAACAGATACAGATTTTCTGCCCAATTGGATGGACAGGGACTGCAAAAGTCCATGGGGATGAAAACCTCGCCCGTCAAATGCATGTAGCATCATTGGGGATTTGTATATTAGTTTAATTAAGATTTAGTGAAATCGAGATCGAATTCCTGAAGGATAACGATCCATTTCAAATATTTTCCCCTCAGAACTTGATGTGTTAAAATGTGGTACATGGGGTTCGAGTCCGCAATAACCATGGTGTTGTGTAGAAAAATGTAGTGACAGAATCTTTGGATAGTGATGACTGTTTCTAGAGCCAACTTTTCAACATGTGAATATCTGAGCTCTGGACTAGATAGAATTTTTCTCAAATAATATATCACGTGTTCTACACCGTTAGGGTCATCTTGAACTAACACCATGGCAATAGTGGAAGTGGAGGCTACTAAGTAAAGGATATAGTCCTTTGTGTAATTCAGAGGATGCAACAAAGGAGCATTGGTTAATTCATGCTTAAGAGAAACAAAGGATCATTCAACAATGTCATCAATAAAAGGGGTGTCTTTCTGTAACAAGCGCATAAATCCTTGTGTAATCTCAGCGTAGTTGCAAATGAAATGGTGAAGAAAGTTTTCTTTCCCCTGCAAACTTTGGAGTTGGGTCAGATTGTTAGGGAAGATAGAATGTATATATTCCTAGATTTCTTCAAGAGGTGGAAGAAAAGAGGATTGATGATGGCTATCATCCCAAGATATGTTGTCGATGCTAAGCATTTCTAGTATTGATTCATTGGAAGGAAAAATTTGGGAAATGTAGTCGAATGCAGATGTCAAGGAATTTAACCATGATGGCATCGAGTAAGTGTCGGGTGCCAAGAGATGTTGGTCATCCGAGGAGGGAGAGCAGGGATGATTTTAAGGATGGAAATTTATTTTAAAATGTAGAAACATTGGCGAATCTTACTAATCCTTCATATGTCAACTATAAATGTATGGCTATATTTTTGTAAAAATATTCAAATTTCTAAGTATTTATATAGTTTTTATAAAATTTGGCTATTTTTAAGGTAAAATAATTTTATCCTATAGAATTTGGGAGAATCATCTTTAAAATAGCGAATCTCATCTTTGGAAAAACCATGGAAAATTAGACCATGAGAAAAATTTATCCCCTAAAATCATCCTTGAGGGAGAGGCGGATTAAATGGTAGCGTATGAGGTTTCGGCTGGACTAAGTGGAATGGTGTCACCTAGTGCATTGAATTCCAACGGACTAGGTACAATCCAAGGGTCAGATGATTCCAAGGATTGGTAAACCGTAGTCGAAATCATATTGATTGTGGCAACATGATGTGTAGTGGGTGGAAGCAGTGTAGGGAAGGTACCCATAAGAATAGAGTCTTTCAACAAGCCAACACCAATGCTTTCATACGTGATCTTGTGATCTCCCAGAAAGGGAATATTGTTGGTAGCAGGAGTGCGAGCTTCAGGTGTGAAAAAATCTAACTGATTGACAATGACAATTTTACCTTGATGAGGAAATTGCACACATCGAAACATTGACAAAGAAACGACGAACATGGCATAGAACCAACTTCTTCCAAGAAATAAGTTTTAATCAAGGGGAGCATCGACCACCTCGACATCAACAGATACGGATTTGCTGCCCAATTGGATGGACAGGGACTGCAAAATTCCATGGGGATGAAAACCTCGCCCGTCAAATGCATGTAGCATCATTGGGGATTTGTATATTAGTTTAATTAAGATTTAGTGAAATTGAGATCGAATTCCTGAAGGATAACGATCCATTTCAAATATTTTCCCCTCAGAACTTGATGTGTTAAAATGTGGTACATGGGGTTCGAGTCCGCAATAACCATGGTGGTGCGTAGAAAAATGTAGTGACAGAATCTCTAGACAGTGAGGACTGTTTCCAGAGCCAACTTTTCAACATGTGAATATCTGAGCTCTGGACTAGATAGACTTTTGCTCAAATAATATATCACGTGTTCTGCGCCATTAGGGTCATCTTGAACTAACACCATGGCAATAGTGGAAGTGGAGGCTACTAAGTAAAGGATATAGTCATTTGTGTAATTCAGAGGATGCAACAAAGGAGAGTTGGTTAATGCATGCTTAAGAGAAACAAAGGATCATTCAGCAATGTCATCCCAGATAAAAGGGGTGTCTTTCTGTAACAAGCGCATAAATCCTTGTGTAATCTCAGCGTAGTTGCAAATGAAATGGAGAAGAAAGTTTTCTTTCCCCTGCAAACTTTGGAGTTGTGTCAGATTGTTAGGGAAGATAGAATGTATATATTCCTAGATTTCTTCAAGAGGTGGAAGAAAAGAGGATTGATGATGGCTATCATCCCAAGATACGTTGTCGATGCTAAGCATTTCTAGTATTGATTCATTGGAAGGAAAAAATTGGGAAATGTAGTCGAATGCAGATGTCAAGGAATTTAACCACGATGGCATCGAGTAAGTGTCGGGTGCCAAGAGATGTTGGTCAACCGAAGAGGGAGAGCGGGGTTGATTTTAAGGATGGAAATTTATTTTAAAATGTAGAAACATTGGCGAATCTTACTAAACCTTCATATGTCAACTATAAATGTCTGGCTATATTTTTGTAAAAATATTCAAATTTCTAAGTATTTATATAGTTTTTATAAAATTTTGGCTATTTTTAAGGTGAAATAATTTTATCCTATAGAATTTGGGAGAATCATCTTTAAAATAGAGAATCTCATTTTTGGAAAAACCATGGAAAATTAGACCATGAGAAAAATTTATCCCCTAAAATCATCCTTGAGGGAGAGGTGGATTAAATGGTAGCGTGTGATGTTTCGGCTGGACTAAGTGGAATGGTGTCACCTAGTGCATTGAATTCCAACGGACTAGGTACAATCCAAGGGTCAGATGATTCCAAGGATTGGTAAACCATAGTCGAAATCATATTGATTGTGGCAACATGATGTGTAGTGGGTGGAAGCAGTGTAGGGAAGGTAACCATAAGGATAGAGTCTTTCAACAAGCCAACACCAATGCTTTCATATGTGATCTTGTGATCTCCTAGAAAGGGAATATTGTTGGTAGCAGGAGTGCGAGCTTCAGGTGTGAAAAAATCTAACTGATTGACAATGACAATTTTACCTTGATGAGGAAATTGCACACATCGAAACACTGACAAAGCAACAACGAACATGGCATAGAACCAACTTCTTCCAAGAAATAAGTTTTAATCAAGGGTAGCATCGACCACCTCGACATCAACAGATACGGATTTGCTGCCCAATTGGATGGACGGGGACCGCAAAATTCCATGGGGATGAAAACCTCGCTCGTCAAATGCATGTAGCATCATTGGGGATTTGTATATTAGTTTAATTAAGATCTAAAAGGATGGCAGTGACCAATGATAGCACCCTTTTTGTCTTAGTTTTAGGGGTCTAGATACCAAGAGGGAATCTGCTTGTCTGTAGGAGGATTCACCTGCAACAGAATTTGGCGACTCCACTAGGAATGGAGCTCTGATTTTTTGTTTCCTTTCCTAGATCTTGTTTTGGCCCTTTGCGCACTTCTTGACCTTCTCCACATCGTGTCTCTAATTCTTACATCTGATTGATTGCCTATTTCTTTCATCATACTCACCTTGATTGACTAAGTTTTCTTGGAATTTTGACTTTCTGAGTTTTGAGAGCCTAGCGCTCCCCATTGGCCTAACACAGAGCGTTGGAATGCTCTGGTTCCCTTTACACCAGAGTGTTGCCCCTTTTCTGTGAGAATTTTTTCAGGATTTTTTCTCTCTGAATTCATTTCTTGATTTTGGCATTGGCTCAGGAGTTTTACAATCTCAGTTCATCTTGGTATTGGCCTTCAACACCCTGTTTTCTAAGAATTGATCATCTTTTGTTTGGAATTTTGACATTTTCTCTCCTTGCCTTGAAGTCACTCTTTGTCTTTGTTGATTTAGGGTTAACTTGTTGTTTTCTTCTCATTTATCTGACTGAGTAGAAGCCTTTTTGAGGAGATTCAAAGATCTATGCACCTTTCCATTTGATATTTGAGGTCATCTTGTCCAAGTTTTTTTTCAATCTTTTTGAGCTTTTAGTTTTCTTTTTGAAATTTTTTGTCATCTTTGTCTTTCTTGTTTTATCACAACGAGAGTGCATTGTTGTTTATGTGTAATTTTATTCTGATTGTCTGAACCTTGTTGACTTTGTAATCTAGATGACATAGGAAGTTTTATATCAGATTGATTATCATTCACACATAAAGCAAAAGGATACTTTTTATGATTGTTTTTGGATTTTAGAAAGGATTGCTATGAGTTTTAGCATTACATTGGATTTGATTGAGAAAAAATTGATTGAGGATTCTGCATCTTACTGCTTGACAGTGAAAATAACATCTTTCTATTTCCCTTAAATAGGCATTCATTGAAAGAAATGATTGCTTATCATTTCTTATGCATTGTTTTGGGCATTCGAGTCATAATACCATCAGTTTCATTGTCGTACACCCTTTGAGTAAAGAACAAATGCAAAATTAACGCTAATTAAAATTTATCTAGAACATTTTGTTTTTAGAATCTTCCACCAACATTAAACTAGGATTAGCACTTTGGATTAGGCAGTGAGTACACCTCTCCAAAGTATTCAAAACAAACATTAGCATCTTGCGGTAGGCAGAGAAAAATCCAATTGTTGTATAGGATTTCTGGGATCTCCCTTTCACACAGGGGTTACGCACGAGGTCACATTCAAGATAATTACGGAGATTATCCCTTTGTGGTTCAATTGTTTGTAGTGGTTGTTGGATTACTGAGAGGGGGGGTGAATCTGTAATAGTGTAATTATAATCCTTTTTCTTCAAATGTTATATCAATGTAGAATTATTATCCAATAATTAGAAGTAAGAAATAAACAATCACACACATACACAATACACCAGTGTTTTACATGGAAACCCAAATTGGGAGAAAACCACATAATTCTTTTTCTTATATGTCTTGAAGAATTACATTCATTGGAAGCACCAACTTCCCTTGTTTTCTAGCTACAACTGAAGGAGGCTCCAACCCCCTAGTTTCTCAGGATACAACCTGAGGGAACATCCAACTCCTTAATTCTCTGGCTACAACCAGAAGGAGGGTACAACCCCCTATGTTCTCTGGATACAACCAGAAGGTGGCTACAAACACATGTCCTTGCCCCGTCCTACCATGCTGAGGTAGAAGTAGAATGATGGAACCACTATCACACTATCACTATGATATATACCACTATAAACCTGTACCAATAAATCTAAACCTGCATCAACCTATACCTCAACCTGTAATCAACCTGTACCATAAACAAATGCATCAACCATGCACCAATTTGTACCAAACAACCTGTACCATAAATAAGTGCATCCAACCATGTACCAAGTATATACCAATCATGTTTCAACTAATCATCAACTATGACTCATCAATATGTACCAACATCATCAACTATACACCTTATGTATGTGCCAACTCATCAACTACTTGTCTCAACCATGTACTCAACATGTACCTAAACCAAAATCCCAGAAAAATTTCCCAATCCAAATATAATTTGTAGATCTGTAATAGACCTGGTGTATATGATCACATTCCTGCAAACCTTCCTTAACTTTAACAACAAGAGACTATCATTTTCATCAAACGTTTCTTTAGTCTCACATGCCT
>JZKD02S0268415.1:17973-44558 GCA_000966675.3 Picea glauca | reverse complement strand
ATCAATATGTACCAACATCATCAACTATACACCTCATGTATGTGCCAACTCATCAACTACTTGTCTCAACCATGTACTCAACATGTACCTCAACCAAAAGCCTTCATCAATTTCAACATCCAAATCTGAATTTTATCTTTGTAATAGACCTAGTGTATATGATCACATTCCTACAAACCTTCCTTAACTTCAGCAACAAGAGACTAGCATTTTCATCAAACTTTTATTTAGTCTCACATGCCTAGTTCTGGATTAGTCAACAACCTTAATTTGAAGTAATCATAACTTTGTACATGTAATGTATAAAGATCTAAAACTGATACACAATTTTATTTAGTGTGTTTTATGCAATTCCTCCAGGTTTCACTACTTGGAACCTCTCAGAAATGGATTCATATAAAAAATGGCATACCTTGTTGAATTCTGGCTTATTCTAGAGAGCGACCTTATAGAGCATTCCCTGCATGAAATATTTGTTGAATTGATCTAAAAATGTTACACAACATACTAAAGACTGTAAACTAACCAAAAAAAATAGTTTCACTTAATTTGTATATGTTATGAAGAAGTTATGACATTTTTTTCCCAAAACACCTGTTTTTGACTAGTTTCAGTACTAGCCACAAACACTATTTTCCACAGAGTGTAATTCCAAACATACAATGACCCACAAGCTGATTTTTTTACCACGGATAATTGGATATTTTTTCTCAATGGAATAGCAATTTCATGGTCTGAATCATTATAGAAAAAATTTTATAGCGAAAATGGTGAGATGACTTGTAAATATCATACCTTAGAAAGCACCATCAAAAGAATTTATCCTTCCTTGCATTTTGACCTTATTTTCTTCACCTTCCCTCAACATTTCGACTTAGATATCCTTGGTTACCTTAGAAACCTATAGATTTTCAATATGCTCAAGTGTGATTAAAATGAGAGAGCCCTTGCCTCTTATTTATACTCTCCAAGTAGCTTCCTTAAAAACATCTTCTAGATCACTTGGCCCCACTTTCCTTATTTTAGGGTTAACCCACTTTTAATTTCTCCATTAAATTTATTATTGAAATAATTTATTTTGTATTCATTTTGAATTATAATACACTCATTACTTCACTTTTTTATTTACCTTTTAAAATCTCTTAACCCACTTTGACTACTTTGACCTTTTGGGGCTTCTAGATGACATATGAGGGTCCTCAAACTTTGTAAGGCCATAACTCTCAAATCGTGAGGAGTTATGTGACGTTCCACATACAAAAAGAAATGGAATGACATGTACTATCCATATAGAATAGTATTATGATAAAATATGTCATAACTCATACCGTTATCCATCAAACAAACTTGGGTCCATTACCCAAACCTGGGGTCTCCAACTTCTCATGGCCATAACTCTCTAACCATGAGGAGTTATGTGATGTTCCACATACCACTGGAAATGAAATGACAAGAACTATCCATCTAGGATAGTTTACCTGAAAAATTTATTGTCCTTCATCTCATTATTCCACAATTAAGCATGGGTTTTCTTACTCTGCAAAGCTTCTTCCTGTGAGGGCTTTCACCATAAGGCGACCACTTTGGAGTTAATCCATATTTACTTCTTATCAACCATGACAAGACAATAATGAGTCATATTTACATCAAACAATATTGGGTCCATTACCCAAACCTTTATTCTATGGGGATTTCTTCAAGGGTTGACATCAATGACAACCAACCTTAATCAACAGTCAACACTACCCAAGTCATACCTGAAAGTTCTATACCTACACAACAACCTAGAGGTACCAGCCTTGGTGGATCTAATCCATTAAGAGGCACCAGTCAGTCGTATACGTCTCATTTCCAAATTCCAAGGACTCAACCTCATGCTGGGGGGAAACCTCCTTTTGGAGGGCAACCTCCTTTTGGGAAGCAACCTCCTTTCGGAGGGCAACCTCTGTTTGGAGGGAAACCTCCATTTGGAGGAAAACCTCATGCTGGGTGGAAACCTCAAACTAGATCCCATCATCAACCTTTTGGACATAGTGCATCTACAACGCCTAATCCATGGAATATCCCTTTCCTAGGAAATCCATTATTCCCTGGGGGGAAACATCCTCAAGGAAAACAACAACCTTATCCTCCTTATGGAAAAAATGTCTATCCACTTTATGGACAAACCCATCAACCGAATTATAATCCCCAAAACCCATCAGGTTATCCTTTTCTCGCACATGTTTCTCAACCCTCCTCGATTCATGTTTACTCTAGTCAACAACAACCATATGCAGGAGGACCTACTGGTTACAATTACCCACCTAACCCAGTTTACGGTCCTACTTGTGTACCTATGCCACACCAGTATCACCCTCAGGTTAACCAACAACTATCGTTCCTTGCTACTCCGGATCTCACAGACTTGTCTCGGTTGACCAATGATCCTATATGTCATTATCCTTTCTGGCTAGTGATTCCAGCTAAACTACCTTCTAATATTCCAAAATTTGTCGAAAAACCTGGAGAATACCCAAATAACCATGTGATGACTTTCCATTTATGGTGTTCATCGAACTCCTTAATGGACGACTCTATCCTTTTGCGTCTTTTCCAGCATACACTTATGGGTTCAACAACCAAGTGGTATATTGAATTACCACGTGGTTCCTTTCAAGATTTCAATTCCCTTGCCATGTCCTTCCTCACACACTTTCAACTACCCATTCAATATGAGACAGGTGCTGAAATCTTGACCTCCCTTCATCAGACAAACTCTGTTCATATCTTCGATCATATTCATGAGTGGAGACGACAATGAAGGTTGATCAAAGCTATCATTCCTGACCAATTATTGGCGGAATGGTTCACTAAATCACTATTACCCCCGATCACTCGTGATTTCAACATGGGTGGTGTAGTCACAGAAGAGGAAGCCATTTCCAGGGCACAGTACTTAGATCTGGTTTACTCACAGTCTGGTACTCTGTACGAGTTAATCCCAAATGCTACCCATGCCACTACTGATCCATCCAAACCTTCGTCTTCATCACATGCGGATGGATTTATTGGCTCCGTCAAAACACAATCTTCATCCCATTTGATTGGAACAACTAATCGATCTGCTCTAGCATCCACCTCCATTTTGAACACAGCTTCCCCTACCTCCCCTCCAACTCAAATCACTGAGGTGAATGCAGTGCAATCTGCCTCGTCACAATAATATGGAGGTAAGAAGAAGACAAAGAACAAAACCAAAAAGAACAATAATGAACAACCTAAAGCTCAAAACCCACCACCTGCTAACGAAAAGAAACTACAACGAAAGTCGAAATTCCCATTTCTTATTTGTGGCGACGATCACTACACTCGAGACTTTCCACATTGCGATGAAGTGGCCACAATTTTTAAATGGAATTCCCAACCCACTGTGATTACTCAGCCTTTTCCACAACAACAATCTATGGTTGCTCAAACCCCCTCTCCAAGGGGTAGTTCCAACCACCCTTCTCATGATGAAGCCTCAACAAGTGCCCATATATATCTCTTCAATGGGATGGATTTAACCACTCGCTCTACGACTTACAACACTCCAGTTAAACTTGACAAAGGAAAAGTCACTAATGGTACTTTACCACATCCATCACCATCCTCTGTTAGTCCTCCATCAGTTAGTCCTCCATTTGGACCACTTCAGATCGATAAACCTGCGTTCAAATCTATCTTACACCCTCCTAAGAGAACTATCTGTAAATCTACCTTTAATCCTAGTTCATGTATTGCCCAGAACTACAACATTGTTGAAGATCTGACACAATCACCATGTGGTATGTCTATGTTATAAGTTCTATAGCACTGCCCCAGTCAACGTAGAACGTTGTTGGCCACCATTGGCACTTTTGATCCCAAGTTGTCCAACATTATCATGTTTAACCTAGATAATTTCTCGCCTTGACTCTCTCATCAAATTTCTTTCCAAGTTGATGTTGTTGTTCATAATCAACAAATCCACTGAACTATCTTGGATGAGGGAGCCTCTACTTGTGTCATGTCTTTAGCCTACTATAAAATCTTGACATCGTCGGCACTTAAAAAATCCCCAGTGAAGTCACCAATTTTTGTTACGGGTGAATCCTCCTGCGGACAAGCAAATTTCCTCTTGGTATCTAGACCCCTAAAACCAATACAGAAAGGGTGCTAACATTGGTCATTGAAATCCTTTTAGATCTTAATTAAGTTAATATACAAAGAGGAAGAAGAAAAATGTGTACCTTGTTAATGGCATTTGTCCTCGCAAAGTCCAAGTTGAGCTTCGATCCTAAGCTTCTCAATAGGTCCTGTAGAACAAACAAAGATACAACAAACTTCCTATTCTACCAAGATCAGCTCAAATACAGATCTATCTACTGAAGACAATTTCATGTAGAACAAACATAAACTTGAAAGAAATAGGCCAAGAATGTATGTATATTAATTAGAACAAATGAAGAATACTTACAATCCTCTGATGAAGGTGCAACAACTTATTCCAGCTCTCCTTGTCCAACCCATTTGCTCAAGTAATCTACATTGATTATGCTTCAATGGAATCTCACTTATGGGATCATAATTTTGGTGTAATTCTCAATCTCCACCCTTGCTTTCACCATGAAGAGGCCTCCTTATATAGGCTTGGAGAGACCTAACCACTTGAGAGATATTTGGGATAAGTTGAGGATTCTTCTCCTTCAGTTGTGGATCTCCCCTAAGATCATGCCTTGACCTCAGATTCGAATCCAACCACCTTCAGATATTGAGTGGATTCTTCCCTGATTTCCTCCAACAAACCAAATTTCACCCAAAAAAGGCCAGCGCTCCCTCAAAAGAGACACAGAGAGTTGGAACGCTCCCCTAGAAGAGGGTACAGAGCGCCAGCGCTCCCTGACAGTATGTAGGGGAGTGATCCCTTCCAAATTTGAATTTTGAGTGTCTTTTTCAGTGGAAAAAGGCTTGTACTCCTTGTCAATTGATTTCTCTTCTTCAAGACTAGTCTTTGAGGTGTCTTAAGTGTCTTTACAATGTTGTTAGAGAGACAACATAGAAAAGATAATGTTTGTGACACTTGCAACCAATATGAAACACTTGCAATATTTTTAACGATGACACTAGCCATCATAGCAATGAGTGATTTTGATGTGTAACATGGGGTGCGAGCATAGCATAATTTTTTTTATCTCAGAGATTGAAGTCATCGCTCTTTAGTAGTGGGATCTGTCCTAACTGACTCACAACTACATGTATTCCTTTCAAGATGTACGCGGTGATCAGAGTGTACTCATATTCTCGTTTGATGCTATCACGGTTAACCATGCTAGCCAATGATGGAATGTACTCTGGTAATATCGATAGGATCTACTTCACATTAGTCAGATGACTGCAATGGTTACTTCGTTACTCAGTCACGAGGTTAACATGGCCAAAACAATGTCTCGTTGAAGGGGAAGCCTGCAGTCCCCTAGTCGATGATGCCTATACTCCTTCAGATAACAGTTTATCAGCCATCATCTTCTTGAAGATCTCCTCAATAGACTTCTCTAATTCAATAGGTTCACCCGACATTCCCACTATTAAATAGACAGGTTGGGGTAGGCGAACGGATAAGCGAGGTAGAAAAATGGATAGCGACGTCGATTTTCTGATAACAAGGTTCGACACACAATCAATTCTCTGTTATCTCGGTTAATCACAGGTAGAAAAAAGTGGTCCTGGTGCAGCGTCCGACAGGTTAAATAAGTGGGGCCTCATAACAGATTCTTCCAATGGGCAAGAATGCTTTCATCAATGCGAATATTTTCATTATGGTGCGGTCTCAATGTCCCAAAAGAGGTCCATCCTCCCATAAATGTGTTTCTTATCCATTCTGGAGTGTCGTTCTAATGCTCAGGGTGCCTCCAATGGTCATATAGCTTCGTCAGGGCGAAGTCCGATTTTGTGCGGTCCTATTGTTCCAGCGAAGTTCAAATCCTATGAACTTGCCTCCTACGAGGTTCCAGTCTGTGAAGTCCTCCATCTGTTATCTGTAGCTTATTCCTCTTCTTTTCGTCTGATCTGATCTTTCTCAATCCAAGTATTACCTATTAAAAGTGGGAAAGGTGATTTGTTCTCAACAAACTTAATGACTTCAAATTGCTCTTCAAGCTATGTTCCATGAATAATAACAGGTACATTAGTAACTCTTCCACATAGAGTTATCATCTTTCCCTTGAACAAGCCTATCCTTGCTAGTGAATGTACCACAATAGGCTTTCCCAAAGTTTCCCAAGTGTTTTCTGTCATAATATTCACTTGAGTTTCCTCATCCAAGACACAGTCTATGTCGAAGTCGCCTATTCATGTACTTATGCATTGTTTTACTTTTAGGATCTCTGGTAAGATGACATCTTTGCGATCATTCATTGTTTCTTTCAACTATGATAACATAGTCTGAGCTTTCTCTAATTCTTTCTCTTTATGATTCTCTAACATGCTCTTCGTCTCTTGAATTCCTTCATAGTTTCCTTGTCTCATTTTCATTCTTTCAGCTTTAGCAATCATCCTTGGACAATTCTCAATCTCATGGCCAACAATTTTACAACAAAGACAAATAGGACCTGTACCAGGGAATTCCTTAGAAATATGTCCTGGTCTTCTGCAGTTATAACACAATGTCAATCCTCTTTTTTGTGTATATGTTCCCCACCCTCTTATGTACTACGAACTAGGATCATAGTGTTGGACCTGCAATATGCAAAAATTCTTTCTAGGTTCCCACATCCACTTATTAGTCCAAAAATTCTTTCTATGCATAGGAATAACATATATTTATTCATTTCTATTAGCTCTACTTAGATCAATTATTTCTTCCAACTATGCCCTAGCTTCCAGACTAGGAAAAAACCTATTAAAAATACTTAAATTCATGTTTTCGGAACAAAAAATACCACTTATCTTACTCTTATCAAAGCACAAAGCTTTACCTCTTTTAAGAGCTTACCTCTTTTCTTCAGATAAGAGTTCTTTCTTATCATAGAGCTTCACAAGTTAAGTAAAGTAATGTGCACTACAACAACAGATCTACGCACAAAGTTTCTCTTTTCTTTACTTTAGTTCCCAGCAATCATAGTTTCAGGTCCCAACAATGGAACCATTTGTTGGAACAGGGACAGACCTTGGGTTCAACGCTACAAAAATGCACCAAAAAAACCCTAACTACTGGCCCTTTCGGCAACACCTTTAAAGCAGGTGAAGTCTCACCCGAGGTAAAAGCAGGGTGGGTTATAGGACTTAGGTGTCTGTAACCAAGATGGGACATGGATCTGTGATAATAAAACTTCACGGAGTATTCTAGCAACACTCAAAAGGGGACATTCATTAGTTCATTAGCTTTATTAACATCACAGAACATACCCAAAGATAGATCGACACAATAACAATAAATATTAAGAACTTAGAACACAACACTGAGTTAGATCTAACATTCATTCATCTTTAAGTAAAGCACTAATCATCAACAAATCTATATATCATGCATCATAAGCAAAGCACCGAGCATATTCATAGCATAAACAACACAACACAAAGAAAACTAAAGACACAACATATATGTGGTTCACCCTAGTGTGGGGATACATCCACCAACTGTTTCATCTTCTTTATTATTCTTCAGTCTCTTACATTCAGTTGCTCCTGTGCACTAAGCCATAGAGCCAAGATTCGCACCAGACAAGAGATCTGTGCACTGAGTACCAGATCCTCCTTCCCAAAACTAGGTCAAGGCACCGAGCCAACTTCTCTATCGAGCACAGAGCCTTACATACACATTTTATTGTACAAAGCAACTCAGAACTACTTGCACTTAGCCACTTCCCACTATCCCTTTTATCCCCTCTTTTACCATACATTATTACTTATTTATAAATTTACAATCCCTTACAATAAGGCCTAATCATGGGTAAACCCATGGGTTGACATCCCATAACCCATTACAAAAACCCTAAGGAACGCCTTTCTAGTTCCACAAAGGCTACAAAATTGGTGAGATCCGCGATCTCAGCTTTGCCTGGGCATTCCATCTTCGACCAGCCTGTCGAAGTCCAAAAGTGGTCCAAATTTGACCAAGGATTCCTAAAAACTTGGTCGAGGGCCAATAGGTCATTTCATAGACCGGGAAGTTTGTCTTCATTGTGATTCGTTCTCACAGTAAGAAGAAGTTCGACACATCTATGGCCTTTACATAAATCCTCTCTTTGCAGTAGAAGCAAGTGGATGGGATCGTGGAAGTGTATAGATACATCTTCTTCTCACCCACCAGGGTACCGACGCACTGCCAAGTCAAGCATCCAATTGATTGGTGCACTGCTGCCTAATGGACCTGTCTAGCGTCGCTCACTGATGGAAAATGACGAAATCAAGTGTCAGATCCAAGAGCTTCTTCAAAAGGGGCACATCAAGTGAAAGCTCGATTGTACTAGTGCAGAATAAGGATGGGACCTCGCGACTCTGCATTGATTACAAAGCATTAAAAAAAATCACAGTCAGGAACCGATACCCAATTCCTAGAATTGATGACCTTCTTGACCAACTCAAGGGGGAAAATTTCTTCATCAAGATTCACTTAAAGTTTGGCTAGCACCAGGTTCCCATTGAACCAACTGATGTATGGAAGACAACTTTCAAATATAAAGAAGGTCTCTTTGAATGGCTAGTCATGCTCTTTGGATTAACAAATGCACCAGCCAATTTCATGAGGTTGATGGATGATGTATTGAGACCCTTCACCAAATCTTTTGTGGTAGTATATTTGGATGACATCCTCATCTTCAACAAAACCTGGGAGGAGCACATGCGGGATATTCAATAAGTTTTGAGCACTCTACGACAGCAAAATCTATATGCCAACTTGGAAAAATGCTCCTTTGGCATGAACAAGGTCCAATAATTGGGCTACATTATTGATGAGCATGGGGTACATGTTGATCCAGCTAAGATCCCGGTCATCTGTGACTAGCCATCCCCAACCACACTAACTGAGCTTCAGAGCTTCTTGGGACTGCCAACTTCTACTGATGGTTCGTGTTGGGATTCTCCCATATTGCATGGGCCCTCAGGAAAGTGAACAAAGGCAGTGGAGAGTAAAAATTTCGCATGGCGTAAGGAACAATAATGAGAATTTGATGATATGAAGGATCGCGTGTGCTCAACTCCGGTACTCTCCTTGCTCGATTTGCAAAAACCATTCGAGATTGAGACTGATGCATCTAACTATGTTGTAGGCATAGTTCTCACTGAGCATGGTCATTCACCGGCATATCATAGTGATACATTCTTAGATTCTTTCCTAAAGTACCCCACCTATGATAAGGAAATGTATTCCATTGTACAAACCTGTCATCAATGGAAACATTAAATTCTGTGAAAGGAGATGATCATCCACACTAATCAAAAGTCTCTGCAGTTCATATAGACACAAGGATCAAAATCCATCAGAAGTGGTCCACCTACCTACAACAATTCCATATCAACATCAAGTATAAGACAAGGAGCACAAATAGTGTCATTGACTGCCTCAGTCAACCTCCTGTGGTTGCACTCACCACTGTGCTCCATTATTGTGGACATGAGGCATCTGAGTGGCCCAACTTTATCACCAAGATCCATACTTTTCCACCACCTATAATCTCTTGGGTACATGCACGAATGTCACCAATCTTCACATTCAGTACGGACTGTTATGCCATTTGGGCCATCTCTATGTTCCTGCAAGCGAGTGTGCAAAGCTTATTTGGGAAGCCCACTACATTCAAATGGAAAGACATTTTGGCATGGAGAAAATTGTGGTCATTCTATAGAATAATTTTTATTGGCCAAAACATCTACAGGACGTTAACAAGTATATCAGATCTTGCACTACATGTGCCATTGCCAAGCCAACCATCAATAAGCAAGGCTTATACACCCATCTTCCTATTATTGAGAAGCCTTGGGAATCCATCTTGATGGATTACATATCTAGCCTTTCATCCACAAACCAAGGAAATGATTTTGTATTTGTGGTAGTTGATCAATTTTCAAAGATGGCCATCCTCATAGCTTGTAAGAAGAACATCACAATTGCAGATATTGCCAAGATCTTCTTCAAATGAGTATGGGTCCATTTTTGGATGCCACATACCATCATATTTGACTAGGACAACAGGTTCCTCCACACATTTTGGTCGAGTCTCTGGCCACTGTTGGACACCAATCTCACTAAATCCACTTCTTTCCACCCCAAAACTGACGGCCAAACAAAGTTCATCAATTGGATGATTTTGCGCATCCTGTGCATGTACAACTCTAAGAATATGAGTACATGGCATGAGAGTCTCCCATATGTTCATCATAGTTACAACAAGGCTCTCCATATCTCCACTGACCATATCCAATTTCAGGTGGGGCTGGGATTCCAACCCTTGGGTCCCATCGATGTTGCACTACTTCTTGCAACCACATAGATAGACTCTTCCCATGTTCAATATGAGACAAAAAAAGCCACCAGATTCATTGAGTGGATTCAACACATCCGTCAATAGGTTCATGATATTTTGTATAAAGCCAATGCTAAGTACAAGTAGTGCCATGATAAATACAAGTTTCCGCACTAGTTTCAGGTGGGAGACAAGGTTTGGTTACATTTGTAGAAAGAGAAACTTACAAGGCCCCATCAGAATCTCCAACCACTTCTCTATGGGCCTTACACTATCACCAAGGTTGTGGGTAGCAATTATTTTGAGCTCAACACTCAACCCTTCCTTGGCTTGCACCCAGTGTTCAATGTAGACCTCCTTCGTCCATATTTTCCACCATTATTGGATACCTCAGAGATCACATAATAGATGATACCAACATATATCAACCCTTACTGCATGGAACAAGCATCCATTGATCAGATAGTGGACATATAGGTCAAGGGAACTCGCCAACAGAGTATACAGCTTTATCAGGTTGTCAAGGTAGGGAAGCTTCTACATGAAGGAAAGTGACTCACCTGGAGACAAATTCAGAAGAAGTTTTGTCACCCTATGGGGGAAATCAACGCAATGGATACCATTTCTTCCTAAGGGGGAGGACTGATCCAGGTGGATATTGGTGGCCACCCACCTATTCCAACTAGCTCCTCTTGACAATTTTTAGTTCAACACGTTCTTTTGTACTTATTTTTAATTGTGGGTTCTACACTTCTGGGGTTGTCTAAATCCCTACACATATTCCAGGAGGAGACTGGTGGTCTCCCACCTAATCCAACTAGCTTATTTCACATGTTTTCATGTCAGCACATCTTTATGTACTTCCAGGGTCGTTTTGGGGCCCTAAACATTGTTTTTTTTGGCTTACCACTGTCAAAATGTAGTCTGAGTTAGAGTTTGATGGTGTAATGTGTAGCTCTCAAAAATACCTTTCCAACGGGATATCACATGCCTAAAAAAAAGGTTGTATGAAAAATTTACGACCCCATAAAGTTGAGGTACCAACTTACCCATCATGGCCCACATGACTTTTGGCGTTTCACCTCCTAGGGTTAGTTTTTTGGATGTCTATGGTTTTGGAATTCATGAGTAATATTAAAAAGGCCTCTGGAGTCTCATTGTAATCATTTTGATCAAACGGATGTGCATAGAAACCACATCTCTTCTCAAAGATAGCTACCACCATTTGAGCAAGTTGTTTCAGTTCTGTAGTTTTGTAGTTTCATCCTATTTCATTTATTCATTAGAAGATTGTTCACTTGATATATGTGTTATTCTTCATATCTTTGTGTTTATTTTATTCAGTCTGTTAATTAGTTCGTTCCGCTCCTAAATCCAGATCAACTTTGGGATAAGAGTGAAGCTCAAAGAGCATAGTGGATTTAAGGTTCAAATTCTTGCTTAAATACATGTGACCTTTATATTGAAGCTCGTCATTGTGCCAAGAGTACCCTGGAAAAGATTGAGGATCATGTTGCAATTATTGGATCAAGATAGAAATTTTGGGATCTTACAACCCTTCCTGGTGAATTTCTTGAAGACAATCGACTATAATGAAAGAGAGGAAAAATAGGGACCCTTAATCTTCATATTTCGTTGAAAGAGCACCAAAAACCGCATTTTCTTTTCCATTCTTGTAAATGATCTCATAATCATACCCAAACAACTTGGTCAACCATTTTTGCTTCTTTCAGGAGGAGATTATTTGTTCCAAACAATAATTGAGGCTACAATGGTCAATTTTAATTTGGAAATGTTTCCCCGATAGATAAGGACACCAGAGATCCACTGCATGCAGAATAACCAACATTTCCTTTTCATAGATTGATTGGATGAAATGTTTCTCTGAAATTTGTTTGCTAGTGAAATCCAAAGGTTGTCCATCTTACATGAGGACTACCCCAATTCCTTTCCTTGATGCATCACATTCCAGGAAAAAACTCTTGGCGAATCCTAGTAGTGCAAGGTCATGAGTCGTGCACATATCCTATTTCAAGGCATGGAAGGCGTGATCAGCTTCAGGCATCCAACTGAATGTACTATTTTTAAGGAGAGTAGTGAGAGGAGTGACAATTTTTCCATAATTATGAACAAACTTGTGATAATATTCTGTTAAAACCCAAGAAACCACATAATATTTTAAGAGTTTTAGGGCGAGGAAATTCTTCATATATTAAATTTTCTTAGGATCCACTAATACACTATCCTTGATGAAAATATGACCTGGGTACTCAACTTCAGAGGCTTCAAAAGGACATTTAGGTTGTTTGAGAAAAATTTGGTGCTTAGATAGTAGATGGAGAACTTGATCCACATGGGCGATATGGGATTGCCAATCTTTGTTATAGATGAGAATATCATCAAATAAAATTAAGACAAAATGATGGAGGAAGGGATGGAACACATGATTCATGAGACTTTGGAAGGTGGAAGGAGCATTACATAGGCCAAAGGGCATGGCCAAGAACTCATAGTGATTGTCATGAGTTCTAAATGCAACCTTGGGAATCTCTTATTCCTTCATATGTATCTAGTGGTAGCCAGAACATAGATTAATTTTGGTAAAGTATTGAGCACCATTCAATTCATCCACAAGGTCATCAATGACAAGAATGGGAAATTTTTCCTTGATTGTGATTTTGTTGAGGGCACACAAATTAGGACATATTTTCCAAGTGACTTATTTCTTGAGTACCATGACTAGTGAAGAAGAATAGGGGCCAGTACTAGGATAAATAACACCTTCTTCTAGCAATTCTTGAGCAATTTTATCAATTTCATTTTTATGGGAAAAGGGATGATGGTAAGGATGAACATTGGGAGGAAGATTTTCTGGGACTAGAGGAATGGAATGACATGGATGACAAAGGAAGAGGGGAGTCCATGGGGGGTGTTAAAAATATCTTGGAGTCAGGAGAGTATATATTGGAGGTCAAGATGCATAGAGGGTGTCTCAACGACTTGAATAGAATGGAGTTGGCAAATAATTCTAGAATGACCTTTTCTGAATATATTTTCCATTCGATGGGAGTTGATGATATCTGGTAAGCATGTTGTGATGCTTTGGAACTTATATTGTTGTCCCTTTGGAATTACAAGGTGAGGTCCATAAAATCCATGGTAATGAGAACGAGAGTGTGTAACCATTCAACACTGAGCACAATGTCACAACCGCCCATATCTATAGAAAATGTATGATATTTTCATATGGTATTGACCAACTTGTAGGCACACATTTTCACAATTCTCCCCACATTTCATGGAACCGCCAAGGGAAATCATGAACTAAAAATTGTTGATTGCACGGATATAACACTTCTTCTCTTAGGAAATGTAACGATGAATACAATTATGGGTGTTGCCACTATGTTGAATGTATCCAATTAACTTGAGGGTTTGAGGAGCAAAGAATCCAGTGAGGGAATTCAACATAATCAATGGTTCAAATTCTGTAGGGTCAGAGGGTGGAGTAGGATTCTGTTATTGGGGTATCTCTTCAATGGGGGAAACACATCATCCTTCTTAGAAACATCCTCAGAAACAACCATAAAAATATTTTATTTTTTGCACTTGTGCCCCATAAAATATTTATCATCACAATTATAACAAAGGCCCTTGAGTTGGCATTTAGCCATTTCTACTCGAGTTTATTTATGGATCTTGAGAAGAGTGGCATGAGGGGAAGGATTGGTGGGTTAAGGGTCAAGAATAAAAGAGGGATTTTTGTTCTATGAATAGATCACAACTTGTTGTGCTTCCTTGGTGTGTTTAGTAGCTTCTAACCAAGTCTACGGGCAAGCCATTAGGACCTGGGCTTGGATTTCATCCTTTAGGAAACTAAAAAATCATTCCTTGATGAAGGCATATGAAATGCCCTCTATTATGAAAGCCAAGTGCTAAAAGGAATCTATAAATTATTCCACTATGCCAGGCTATTTCAACTTGGTCAAACGACCCAAATGGTGTGTAGCAGTATCAAAGAATTCATAAATATTGACCACAAATTGTGTCCCAACAACATACCATGGTGTAAATTTTTACGCCATTTCCACCAATGCCGACATTTAAGATCCAGATAGAGGCCATCGTAATGAATTTTGGCCAATTCATTAGTGATGGAAAAAAAGGAGAAATAATTTTCCATTTCAGTGACCCAGCCCATGGGTCCAATCCATCAAATTTGATCACCTCAAATTTGGGAAGAAATAGTTCGTGATGAAGTCGATTGGAATGAAGGTTTTGGAAATGGGAAGAGTCAATGTCTTGATGATAGGAAGTTTGTTTAGATGAGGAAGGGTTCATGGATCAACTTAGAAAATTTTCAAGTGTGTCTTTGATGGTGGGATGTTGGTCCTTGAGAGTATCAATGGAGGAATTAAGGGAGCTAATGTTGAAATTGATGTCAATGATGTCCTTCTTGTTTTGGGTATTGTATGTGATCAAGGCAGTGAGTTCTTGGTTGCGTGTGAGAGCCATTTGTAACTAGGTGAATATGGGTAGGTGGGTTTGCACAAAAAAAAAGGGTGTCATATGAGGAATATTGCGGTGGATGGGGCAAAGAGAGGAAGTCAATGGGATAGGTCGAAAATAAGGGTGCTAGGAAAGGTGGGTGGGTCCATGGAAAAAAAGGCTTAAAAGTGATAGGTATCACAATGATTAGGGAAAATAGAGGAATCTTATGGGATAGGTCCCAAATAAGGGTGTCGTTGGGACCATTGTACTCATTATTTTTTACTCTTGTGGAGTTATACTCTAGAATGAATAATACTACAATGACAAAATTCCCAAATTGTTAAAAGGGACAACTTTGTAGGAATTTCGAAACCTGGATGCATGAGGCAGGGTTGTGCGACATAATTTCCCTTTCGTTTATTTTTTGTTATGATCCTTTCCTAAAGGTTAGGGTTTTCAGGGTTCCTACAGGCAATGGTTTTCCCTTTACTATAGCTCTCTGATATACATGGGAGGTCAAACAATAGTACTTGGCCCAATATCTCAGTACACCAACTAAGGAGGCTCAATCATACCCTTATCTATATTACTCGATTACCTAGGTACTAGAGAGTATCTTCCTGAGTCTTGTTCTTGGTATCACTATAGCAGCCAGGTGGTGATCGATTTATCTAGAGTTGGTTTTAGAAGACCTAAGGGACTCATGATATACATGACAGTATGTGGGAGTGATGTCCGTCTATAGATTATGTTTGATGTGGTACTACTTGAAGGGGTAGCAAAAGGGGCTACAGAGGTTTCCAATAAGGTGAAATGTTTGTTTCGAGTAACCCCGTGAAATATTATATATTTACTGCGTGTAGCCTTCCCCAACCACTTTTATGTACTTGAAAATATTTGCAAATATAACTTCATAAATAACCCTTAATCTTAACAAGAATAAACCAAACCATTCGCCAAATATTCAACACAAGAATGTAGACAAAACCATTAAGGTAGGGTAACACCATACATTATTCCTTATGGAAGGAATGCACTCTTCAAGCAATACTTTCTTGTTACAATAACAATATACTTCACTATGCTCAATACATTTCTTACACTTCTTTATATAACATTCTCTCTCTCTCTCCTAAGAACATTCTAGAGAAGGAATATTCTAGTAGGTGGAACCTTCTAGAAATCCTTCTCACCTTTATTATGTTCACACTATTACATTATGTGGTCATATATCTATTATTACTCCCATTAGATACCTCTCTATGTACCCCCCAATATTACCTCCCTAGGTATACTACATTCCATCCCCTTTCAAATGTTTCGTCCTTGAAACATGAGAAGAAACCATACAATATTATTGGCTAAGCAATGTAGCCAACTGGTACCAAATACAAGAATCCATCCATCCTAATGGAAGATGAACATGATGTCCAAATATTTTCTTTTCACCTTGATATGGATCGTTATTGTGACTTTGATTCCATGGGTTTGTGGCTCGATCCTGATATTGTCCTACAATGTCAGTAATTCTCCATGTGTTGCTTGATTGGTGTCCTTTCTGATACCATGCTAGTCTATAAAAATTGTATTGATTCCCATGCCCCTACCTTGATAATTTTTTTTTCTCTATGTGGTGAAAATGTCGATATAAAACAACTTTAGGAATCAGTCTTTTTTTTCAATTCTACAATACCGTGTTCCTTTGAGTCAATTATCTCCTTAGCTTATTTATTTTTTCCTTCCTAGGGCTTTTCTTCATGTCCTTCTATAGAATCTTCCTTTGATGCAGCTTCATATTCTACAATAACTTCGTTGATTTCCCCCATGGGCCTTTCTTTCTTACTAAGAGACACATCCTGCAATGTAACCATCCTTTTCTTGTACCAAAGTTTCACAAACTCCTTTTCCACATTAATATTAATTCTACCAATTGTTTCCATCCAAGGATATCCAAGAATAATATCCACATCATTCATATCAATGACACAAAAATTAGAACGCAACACATATTTATCCATGATAATCATCAAATATTTAAAAATTTGAACATTTTAACCCTCAATATGTGTGCTTTGAATATTCTTTGTCAAAACTTGCAATCTATTAACCAACTAAATATTGACAAAATTTTGTTGGCAACTAGGGTTAATAGAAACAATGACCTTCTCTTGTTGAATGCATCCATGAACATGTAGAATAGAGTTTCCACATGAAACTAAACCCTTGGTTCTTTCTATATGCATGGGACCATTTTTATAAAAGTAAATTTTCCATTTCTTCATCGGAAATTTCCATCATCTTGACATGGTCCAATGATTTCTACCATATGTCAACATCTTCTCTCAAACTATATGGTAACCAAGATTTCCACCTATGTTTTCATAATGACTTGCACATTTGTATATATTCTTGAATATAAGGGCCATCATCTTTTCCAGCAAAAGACATTTTTCTTGGAATAAATCTTCAACAAAAACTAGGGTTTATAAAAACTACTTACCTTGCAAATCGCATGGTTTTTTTCTGGAAAAAAAAAAAAATCGAATTTAAAATGTTGATAACTTTACTTCCCGAACTTTGTTTCAGTCGATTTTTTTTTTAATTGGGAATTTTCCTGAGAGGAATTCACATATCCAATTTGTTTATGCAAATTCTAAGAAAAACATTTCAGAAATGAGTCTGAAGTGCGTCGCCCCTCTTTTCCCCTTTAAAAAAACTGCAAAAAGAACCAAACATTTCTTCTCTTCTTTGGCCAAGGAAAGAGATCTGATATCAATTGTTATTTGCTTGAATAGATATGAAAATATATCTTAAAATAAACCATTAATATTAACAAGAATAAACCAAACCATTCACCAAATATTCAACACAGGGATGTAGACAAAACCCTTGAGGTATGATAACACCATATATTATTCCTTATGGAAGGAATGCACTCCTCAAACAATACTTGTTTGTTACAATAACAATATACTTCACTATGCTCAATACATTTATTGCACTTCTTTATATAGCACTCTCTCTCTCTCTCCCAAGAACATTCTAGAGAAGGAATATTCTAGTAGGTGGAACCTTCTAGAAAGCCTTATCACCTTTATTATGTTCACACGTTTACATTACGTGGTCATATATATATAGATATATATATATATTATTACTCCCATTGGGTACCTCCCTAGGTACCCCCCATAATTACCTCCCTAGGTATACTACAACCACAATTTATCTGTTGAACAATGGATATATGTGCTTTAAAGATGTCGATAGTACACGTCTCTGCCCTGGAAAAAAAAATTCTCACAATTTCTGCAAAGGAAAGAGCTCAGATACCACTTGTAAGGTACGATATTTATTATAATAAGAAGAAATAGAAATATTTCAGAAATCACTAGTGGAACAACAAAATATAGAGAATAACAACACCAACAATAATACCTTTATTGATAGAAAGCCAAGTTCACATGCCTCTTTAAGGGGGCTGCAACCTCCATCAAAACTCTATTACAATAATTCTCAAGACAAAACTTCCCCACACCTTATACTTCTATTTATATTAATTCTATCTTCTAAAGAATCCAGGTGGATATTGGTGGCCACCCACCTCTTCCAAGTGGCTCACATACAATTTTCATCTTGAAAGTTTTTTTCTAGTTTTTTAGGTCCTAAACTTTCGGGGTTGTTTTGAGGCCCTAAACAATGGGTTTTTTTTGCTCACCACAGTCACACTATAAAAAAATATAGATTGTGATGGAAAATGTGTAGTCCTCGGATAAACCTTTCCAATGGGCTATCATGATCCTAAAACAAATATCATATGCAAAAGTTACGACCTTGGGAAGTTGATGTACCAACTTACCCCATTGGGGCCCACATGACTTTTGGCACTTCATCTCCTAGACTTAGGTTTTTGGATGTCTAGGTTTTTATGATTACTTCTTGATTCTAAAAAGGTCTAGGGCCTCATTGTAATGTGCTTAAGCGAATGGACATAGATACCACATCTCTTCTCGAAGATTAACTACCACCATTCGAGTAAGATTGTTTCATTCTGCATTTTATGGTTTCAACAGATTTCTTTATTAAATAGAAGTTAAATTTCATTGTATCTCTATTATTTTTCTCTGTAGATCTATGTTTCATTTTGTTCCAATCATAAATCTGTATCAGTGGTATCAGAGTGGTTTTCTCTTCATTTTTTTCTCTATGCATGTCCCCAACAAGGTCAGGGTATAAGAAGTTGGGACTCGAACCATTTGAGCCTTTGCAAGATCGACCTCGCCAAACCCAACGACCACCCATGGGGGAATAAAAGAGAGGTTATGGGGCAGGAGATCCCTTTAAACTGTTGCTTGAGGAATCCCTCATGTGATAGAGGAATAATATGATGGATAATTTTTCATGAATCCTTCGACGACTGCCAACAAGTGACACATCTTCCTCGAGAAGAGGCACCGCCCCCTTCAAGGTACAAATCAATTTTGATATTAGTATATTTGAAGGTCAAATAGATGCGTATGTTGTAGACAAATGGTTAAACATTATAGAAGGGTATTTTTTTGTCCATAACATTTTTTCGATAGAGAAAATATTACATTTGGGCTCCTTAAGGTCGTTCCCCGTGTCAAAGATTGGTGGGAGACTTTTTGTGAGCAAAAGGAAATAGAGGAATCTACATTATTTGTAGTTTCACCCACTTGGGGTTCTTTCAGGCATGTTATTAAAGAACAATAATACCATGTTGGAAGTTTAGATGACTTATATATAATATGGACCACACTACGACAGGAAAGGGACCAAACAGTTCTAGAGTTCACCAATGTCTTCCATACCTTGCGCACCAAGATGGGTATCAAAGACTCTAATTGACATTTGGTGCTCAAGTACCACAATGGTTTCCATAGATACATATAGATATAAATGGATTTTCTAGACATCTCATCCTTGGGTGCGGCCTATCGATATGATGTCAAAATCGAGCAGAAGATTAAACAAAATATGTGGTTGTTTGGGTCTGTGAACCCCTCACAATAGAAGCAGGGAAAAGGTGGCCCCAAACTGCATAACAAAGGACAAAGCAAGGATGGATAGCCTTAGGACAACTAGTCTAAGTAGAAAGCAAAGAAGGACAATGGGAAGACAAAGAAATACACTGGGAAGTGGTGTGAGTTCCATAAGAGCCCCTGGCATAACATTGTTGAATGTCGCTTAAAGTAGACATTGGTGGTCGAGGTGAAATCCTATGAATTAGATGTGGGATCTGAATCTGAGTCTAAACCAAAAAAAGGGAGATGGATCATTGACGCAGAACCCAGTGCCACAATTGATACCACCAAATGCTAGCCCAGTGAACTTGATGAACTAGAGGAAGGTGAGTGCCTCTTTCATTTGCAGATGTGGGTGGAGGGTACTTTACTCCACTTCATCATTGATAGTAGTAGCAAAAAGAAACTCATCTCAGCAGAGGTTGTCAAGTGGTTGGATTTTCTGACAACGCCACACCCACAACTGCACACCATCGGATGGCTCTGCTAAGGGATCGATCTCCACGTCATCCAACAGTGTCGCATGCCCTGTGACATCAAACCATTAAAACATGAGGTATTTTTTGATGTCGCACCCCTTTAAATTTGTGATGTTCTTTTGGGCCAACCTTATTTATGGAAATGTCATAATGTATATGAGTCTAGGCCTCATAGTGTTATTATTACTTTGTATAGGAAAATGTGCAAGATACCCGAGGTAGTCCCACCTACTGCCATTTCCTTGATCTCTTCCAAGAAATGCAGGAAGGTCATCTCTCAAACCATGAAGTTTGTCTTCTTTAGGATTCACACTCAAAGTGAGAGGAAGGTTACAACCACATCCATGGCCTATGTAGAAAGTCTCTCCATGTAGAAGAAGCAAATGGATAATGTCTTGGAAGAATACAAAGACATCTTCTCCTCACTCTCTGGGGTACCTCTACACTATCAGGTCAAGCACTCAATCAATCTAACCCCCAACGCACCACTACCCAATGATCCATTCTATCATCACTTTCTATCAGGAAATTAGGAAATCAAGTTCCATATCCAAGAGTTACTCGAATGGGAACATCCAACTAATTTCATCACCTTATGGAAGCCTATCATGCTTGTACAAAAGAAAGATGGGACGTGGAGAATCTGCATTGATTACTGGGCCCTAAATAAAATCACAGTCAGGAACCGATACCCAATTCCCCAAATTCATGATCTCATTGACCAGCTTAAAGGGGGAAATACTTTAGTAATATTGATCTGAAGTCCAGCTACCACCAGGTCCTAATAGAACAAACTAATGTATGTAAAACTGCCTTCAAGTCCAAAGAAGGTATTTTTGAATGGCTAGTCATGCCCTTTGGCTTGACAAATTCCCCAACAAATTTCATGAGGATGATGGATGATATCTTGTGGTCTTTCACCAATTATTTTGTGGTGGTGTATCTAGATGACATCCTCATATTCAACAAGATTTGAACGAAACAATTCCAACATATTCAACAGGTTTTGCACACTCTGCAGCAACACAAGCTATATGCAAATTTGGAAAAATACTCCTTTGGCATGAATAAGGTCCAGTACCTAGAATAGATTGTTTATGAACATGGGGTGCATGTCAATCCATCCAATATCCAAGTATAATATAGGGAGCACCAACTGCATCGTTGACTACCTCAGTTGACCTCTAGTTGCATCACTAACCATGGTGCTACACTCCCACATACATGAGACCTCTATATGGCCCCAACTCTATGAGAGAGATCCTGACTTTTCCACTACCTACCATATGCTGGGAAAAAAAAATAGTTGTGACTGATTTCCATCTTCAGGACGGGTTGTTGTGCCATATAAAACATCTCTATGTCCCATCAAGTGAGCAAGCGAAGATTATTTGGGAAGCTCACTACAGTCAGGTGGTAGGACACTTCGACGTAGAAAAGACAGTGGCAATTCTGCAACAACATTTCTATTGGTTGAAACTTTGACAAGATGTCATCAAGTATATCAAGTCCTACACGACCTGGGCCATTGCTAAATAGACCATTAAGAAACAAGGAATGTACATCCCTCTTCCTACTGCTGACAGGCCCTAGGAATCCATCTCGATGGACTAGATGTCGAGCCTTCCTTCAACCTATGGTTGTTGATCAATTTTCCAAGATGAAAATTTTGGTTTCCTGCAAGAAGAGCATCACAGTGGATGTCATTGCCAAGATCTTCTTCGAACGAGTGTGGATACATTTTGAGATACCAAAAACCATCGTCTCATATCAGGACAGTTGGTTCCTCAACAAATTATGGTTGAGCCTTTGGTCACGGTTGGACACTAAGCTCACCAAATCCACGGCCTTCCACCCCTAAAAGGATGACCAAATCGTGGTTTTCAATAAGATGATCGTGCATATATTGCACATATATAATTACAAGAATTAGTGCACATGGGATGAGAGTCTTCCCTATGCTCAACATAGTTACAACAGAGCCATACATAGCTCAACCAACCATAACCCCTTTCAGGTGGGGTTGGGATTTCAACCATTGGGTCCCATGGATGTTACACTACCCCTTGCATCCACACAAGCAAAATCATACCATTCTCAAACTGAAGTCGAAAAATCCACCTGATTCACTGAACAAATCCAATACATCCACCAATAGGTTTAGGATATTTTGTAGAAGTACAATGCCAAGTACAAGCAATGCCATGATCAACATCGGGTGCCACACAAGTTTCAAGTGGGCAATAAATTTTGGTTGCATTTGTAGAAAGAACGGCTTATAGGACCCCACCAGAAGCTTCATCCACTCTGCTATGGACCTTGTTATCACTTGGTAAATTTCCTAGAGGTTGAAAAAGAAGAAATCTACTAAGGTAACCTTATCCAACCACTTTTAAAGCTGGGATCTAGCCCTTCCAGCTTCAGAGAGGGATCTCTCTATATGATTTAGCTTTGTTTTAATTTCAGATATTAGGCTAGCTAAAGGAACTGTAGGTTTTGTTGTAAAAGGGTTTTTGAAGTTGGTTGAGACAAACTACACATCAATTGGGCTATGGGGTCTGCATTTAATCAAATCTAAGATACAACTAGAAACGCCAAAGAAAACCTTCACAGGGCGAGATAACGCACTCACTGGATCTTTAGTAATTAAAATGATGGATAGAAGAAAAGATAAGGAAAATAACTTCAACTAACAAGAAGTTAAGAATTTCTTAATTGAAGGTATTAGAAGATAAACATTAAAATCTTTAGAGTCGGAAACAGGGTATCCAAGATAAATCCTGCAACATTACGCTATTCATAAAGATTAGTTATCAAAAAACAAGATGATTACAGAGCAAGAAAACATTTAACTGAGAAAATCACATCACCAGTGAACATGCGCAAGAATCCTGTAAAGTGCCTCTTCTTTATTAATGGCAGATCTCTTCAAAAATAGTACAGTTTGATAGCAATAGGGTGTGCAAATCAACAACCCCCGATACTTCGGAAAATGAAGTATTTATAATACAAAATACAGACGCTCCTGTCATAACTGATCAGGACGTGCTCATACTATTTTTAGACTAACTAACTTAACTAATCAAAAATTGTTTTGATGACTCAATACAACTGTATGCTGAATTTCTAGGGTAGGCCGTTGGCGAGGTGCCATCGCAACCTCTTCTGACTGGACAGGTGACTGGATGGTGACAAATCATCTGCTAATCTAGTAGATCACACAGTTCTTCTCATCTGATATGACCTGGCACTGTGACTTTAAGCAATCTCCGATACACTTCATCCATGTCCGTGTACTTAGCAAATGTAGGCTTGATGACGAATATGTGCTTAATATCATGCTGGATACTAATATCCAACTGCAAGGCATCCATGAATGTTTTTCCTGTGATGCTTCCTTGTATACCTGCAAACTTAGAACTGTCCTTAGACACTTCAGTCAACCTTTTCTTATAATCAGGGAGTGTCATTAATTTATCATTAATGACCTTCAGACCAGGCAGGCCCTTCTTTTGCAAAGCATCTATCTTATTGAAAAACTTCTGAACTCCTTGATCCATGACTTGAATATTCTCCTCAAGCTGGAGCATGAGACCCCTTTTGGTTAGAACCCTTTTGACTACAAGTATAGTTTCTGTCCTGTCCTCAATATTTAATTCCTCTAGTTCCTCCCTGGTCTTTGAATTCAGGAACCTTATGATCTCATTCGCTTGGGCTGGCATGTCACCCAGCTCCATTCTGATTTTCTCAATAGCTTGCTTTCTCCTCTCAAGAAACTCATTTTGTTCAAACATGATTTGAACCATTGGCTAGATTTCATTCATAGACTTGGAAATATCTGTCCACACAATCTCTTTCACCTCTGCCAAAGTCTTTCCTGCCATTGTCTGTTTCTGGAGCTACTGTAACTCATTCCTGATTTGCTCATTCACCTGCTTTTCTTTAGATAGACTTGTCTGGAAAGAAGTCTTTATCTCTTGGAGATTCTCCACTTCTTTCTTAAGCCTGTTGATTTCTGATTCTTGCAGGTTCATTCTCTCCATAGACTTGGCCAGGTCTGTTGTTCCCTCTGGTAGTGGTACTGACGCAGTAGATGGAATGGATGTCACTGTTGTTATGCTCAATCCTGCAATTGGGATAGCGCTCAATGGAATTCCTTCCATTGGCTTTGTCTTCTCTTTCTCCTTTAGCAGTCTCTCCATCTCAGCCTCCATCTCCTTTAGCTGAGCATTCTGCTCCATGAGTAATTTTAACATCTCATCCTTTTCCCCTTCCTTTTCGGCTATCTCCTTTGCCTGTGGGTCCTCTGTCGGAGGRAGMTTTAGMTGTTTTCTTAAGGATGCGATGTCATCATTTTTCTTTTTAATCATCTCTTCGGCAGCCTTGACGTTCGCAGGGTCGTAACCGATCTTGAGGACCAGTTCCTCCAACGTCTTGATTTTGTTGTCTTTTGTGAAGGATGATATTTCTTCCAGCTTCAATTGGGTCTGGGCATTGTTCAAAGCTACCCGAAATTTTGATGCAAAATCTGTAGCATGGGCCAAAGTGTGGAAATCCATCTCCCCAGTTTGCTTGTGCAGATCCATCTGATCTGTTGGATGCACGTCCTTGGCCTGGAACTCAAAGGTGGCCCTTTTGTAATCTGATATCACCTTGGGATCTGACACTTGTGATTGGAGGTAGGCCATATGCATCCTACCCTTTTCTGTGTCAAATGTCGAAAGAAGCCTATGCTGCGTTGTGGATGACTGCTTCTGAAACTGGGCATAAGTGCTGCTAGTAAGGGTCTGGTTTTTCTTCTTGATCAAGTCATATTTTTCAAAAATGCCCAACTTGGGCCCGGTCTTGCTTGGCGGAGTATCTGTGGATTTCATTGTTGTTGTTATTGCCTTATGCTGACTTGATCTGAAAGGGAGAGTGACTGGCTTGACCTTTGTGATAGATACTGTGGTAGTTGAAATTTCCTTCTCTATCGTTGCGTCAGGCGCTGAAACTGTCCTTGTATTTTTGGAGTGCATTTGAAAGTCCTCTGATGACACCTCCGTTACAGGAGGAGACGATTCCTGTCGGGGCCTCTTCTCCTTGGGGAACTGAGGTGTGGTGGTGGGTAAAATACTCGTTGGAGGCGTCTGCTGTTCAACGACAGTTTGTTGTTCCATGTCCACCAACGTATCAGGCTCCCATTCTGTCTGATTTGCAAATCTCTCGATTTCCAGCTTGGGCTCATGCGCATATGGGACATTTTTATTTTTCACTCTCATTTCAGAAATGATCCCGCAGGGATCATAATTCCAAGTGAAACTTGTAAAGAATTTCATTTCCCTTAACATTATGTCTGCTTCATCACCTGCGCCTCTACTATTGCAGATGAAAGAGCCAATCTGCCCTTTGATCTGCAATTGTTGCTTCTTCTTAAGGGAAACAAAGTGAATATCATCAGAATTCATTATTTGTCTAATATATTCCAATGCAAAAATTCTTACCGGTATATATCTCGGCAGCTTGTAAGGTGCCAATTCGCACCCATAAACTTGGATTTCAGAGTGATTCTGATACAAGTACCAGTCTCATGTCTTCGCATTGTCCGAGAGGTGTATAATTCTCCGGACTTCATCATTTATTCATGGTCAGGCATGTCACTCAACATACTTACCAGAGGGTGGTAAAACTGGTCAATGAACGTTGTGAAGTCGTATTCGATAGAATTGTGTTTCAGAAGAGAAGTCCACACTGTGACTGGCTGGGGCCTCCCGTCGGCGTCCATCTTCTGCATGGAGAAATTGAACCTATCGGCTTGGAAATAGACGAACATGTAAGCCAGAATGGATGAATACCTGAACATGCCCTCTATGGTGAAATTCACAAATTGTTCATGGATGTTATTGGCTAGGAAAGTGTTGTAGTCGAACTACGTGGTCGGCTATTCATCATTTGAGAAGATGGATAGAAAACCCGGGATGGGCTCATCTACCGATTGATCAGAATAATAACCAAGTAGGGCACACAGGGAAGAGATGATTTGATTTCCTCTGGTAGAGAACATAGAAGAAGGGTAGGGGGGATTTGTGGAAGGAAGTGGAGTGGAAGTGGGGAGAAAAAGCTCGAAG